>WURV02145472.1:0-18547 GCA_011762755.2 Epimenia babai
CAAGGCCTTCGGCTTGCAGGTCTGCTTCGAGGACATCGAAGGAGACGTCCACGATGAGGATCGCATCGGGCTGATCGGCGCCAACGGCACCGGTAAGTCCACGCTCACCAAGGTGCTGGCGGGACTCGATACCGCCGACGACGGCAAGATGGATCGCAAGCGCGACCTCGCCGTGCAGTACCTGTCGCAGGAAGCCGAGATCGAACCCGGCCAGACGCTGCGCGAAGCCGCGATGGAAGCATTCGCTGACATTCGCGACCTGGAACACCGGATTCACGAACTCAGCGAGTTGATGGCCGACCCGGCCTGTACGCCCGAGGCGATGGAAGTTGCACTGGAAGAAACCGGCCAACTCCAGCACGACCTGGAACTGCGCGGCGGCTACGTGATCGACTCCCGCACCGACGCTGTGCTGATGGGTCTGGGCTTCACGAAGGATGACTTCGGCAAGCCCGCCGAGGGCCTCTCGGGCGGCGAGCGCTCGCGCGTGGGGCTGGCCCGCGTACTGCTCCGTGAGCCGGAGCTGATGATTCTCGACGAGCCGACCAACCACCTGGACATCACCGGTGTGCAGTGGCTCGAAGGCTTCCTGCGGGACACGTTCCGAGGCGCGTTCATCGTGATCAGTCACGACCGCTTCTTCCTCGACGAGGTCTGCAACCGCATTTTCGAACTCGAGCGCGGCGGCCTCAGCATCTGGCGCGGCAACTACTCCCGCTCGCGCGAACTCAAGGCCGAAGAGTTTGAACGGCTGCAGAAGCAGTTCCAGCAGCAGCAGATCGTGCTGGAGAAGCAGAAGGAGTACATCCGCCGCTTCGGCGCCAACCAACGCGCACGACAGGCGAAAGGCCGCAAGCGCCGGCTCGAACGCTTCGAGCGCGATGAGGCGATTGCCAGGCCGAAGGGCCCGCAGACTGCCGCCCGGCTCGAATTCAGCACCGACCGACGCGTCGGCGCCGAGGTGGTGGAACTGCGCAACATCACGTTCGGCTACGGCGACAAACCCCTTTTCGAGGACGTCTCGTTCCAGGTGCGCACCAACGAGGTGCTCGGCATCATCGGCCCCAACGGTGCCGGCAAATCGACGATCATGTCGATCATGAACGGCGAATTGGAGCCCCACGGCGGCAGCCTGAAGGTGGGCAGCACGATCATCGCGCAGACGCTGCACCAGCGGGAAGAGTTCCCCGAGACCGACACTACGATTCTCGAGCACGCGCACGAGAAGCTCCCGAAGATGAACAACAAGCAGATCCGCGACCTGATGGCCGCCCTGCTGTTCACCGGCGACGAGTTGCAGAAGCCGCTCAAGGTGCTCTCCGGCGGGGAGAAGAAGCGCGTGGCGCTGGCCGAGTTCCTGATGAGCGACGCCAACCTCCTGTACCTCGACGAACCAACCAACCACCTGGATCTGCCGACTCGCGAAGCGCTGGAAGAGGCACTGGCCGACTTCCCCGGCACGATCATCATGATCAGTCACGACCGCTACCTGCTCGACCGGCTCTGCGATCGCGTGCTGTGGCTTGCGCCAACAACGGGCTTCGCCCATCCGCCGCCGGACGACCCGGCGGCTGCTGCCTGGCCCGAGCATCGCGTGTTCCCGGGGACCTTCTCC
Source organism: Epimenia babai (assembly GCA_011762755.2). Classification (NCBI taxonomy): domain Eukaryota; kingdom Metazoa; phylum Mollusca; class Solenogastres; order Cavibelonia; family Epimeniidae; genus Epimenia; species Epimenia babai. Next base: position 1,616 of record WURV02145472.1, read on the forward strand.
GAGATGACGGACCTGGTGCGCACCGAGCAACGCGCCCGCGCTGAAAAGCGAGCGAAGGAAGAAGCAGATGCCCGTGCCCGAGCGGCGGCTGCAAAAACGGGTGCCCAGCCCTCGAACGCGAAGGCAGCGCCTGCCAGGCGCAAGCGACGGTTCAAGGGCTCGGTTGGCGAGCTGGAAACCGCCATCGAGGAGTTGCAGGGCAAGCTGCTCGAAGTCGAGACCGAACTCGGCGCGCCAGACACCTATGAAGACGCAGAGAAAGTGAAGGAACTCACCGAACTCTACGATCAGTTGAAGGCGGAAGTAGACGACCTGGAATCAGAGTGGCTGGAACGCAGCACGGACTGAGTGCTCCCAGCTGGTGCCACGGCGGCCAGCCGAACGAACGAAGCCAGAAACGCGGACTGCCCGTTCGATGCGTGTGCGTCGAACGGGCAGTCAGGCTTTCCGTCGTGATCAACGACCAGGATCAGTCGTCGTCGGCCATGCGGCGGAATTCGCGAAGCAGGTCGCGGTCGTCCCCCTGGGCCTGGCGTGACATCCGATTGGCGAGGCCGGACAGTTTCTCACGATCCGAACGCGAGAGCATGTCGATCGACTCGGTGACCGAGTCGGCCTTGAGGGCGCGGTGGCCACGCGGCACGCACATCGAAAGGAGGTTCATGAACTTCTCGTACTCCTCGGTGCCCTTCTTGTACTTGATCGGCTTCGGCTCGTCGGAATCGGGCTCCGACGACGGGCCATCGGTGGTTTCAGCGCCCGGACCGGCTTCCGGCTCATCGCTGTCGCCACCGTCGCGCTTGCGCAGCTTGCCTTGCAGCAGCGGCACGTTATCCATCCGCAGGCCGAGAATCAGCGCGAGGTTGGCAGTGGTCCAGGTGTTGCCGCAGGTGATGTCGGTGTTGCCGATCTGCTGCGACTCCTCGGTGGGCCACGTGCGCATCGAGCCGTTTTCACAGCGCGAGAGCATCAGGCGGATGCGCCACTTCTGCCAGAACGCCCGGAAGTGCGCTTCCCCGGCGACGTTGCTGCCCAGCGCGCCGGCCAGCATGTGCATCGTCGGCGAGCCATGTCCGACCGGAATGCGCTCGACATTGCTCTTCACGTAGCCACCCATGCGGCCGAGCATCGTGGTGTCCGCATCGGAGACGCTCATCGCGAACAATGCGCCCGACGTACGACCCGGCTCGGCGGTACCCGGGTACTGCCCGGCACGCGTCGAGTAGGCAACGCCGCCGCGGGGCGTGGTGCAATCGCTGATGTATTTCTGCGCACTGCGGATCGCCTTGCTGTCCACCTTGCAGCCTGCGTGATCGGCAAAGGCGAGCGCGGCCAGCGCGTAGTTGCTCATGATCTCGAGCTCCAGGTAGTCCAGCGCGTTCACGCCGTCCGACGCGGGGCCGTGGGCCCAGCCGCCACCCTTCGAGCACGTCGTCGAGGGGGCCACGTACGCAATCAATTGCGTGGCCGGCGCAAACCGCGGCAAGTTCGTCGTCGGACGGGTCGTCAGACGTCGCGACGATTCGCCATTTGGCGCGCGTCACCCGGTCGAGCCGTTCCATCATCCGCACGATTGCTGGTGCGCCGGCGAGCGGCATCAACACCTTGCCGGGCAAGCGCGTGGATGTGCAGCGAGCCTGCACGATCACGGCGACGCGTTGGACGCTCATTGCGAGGGCCTCCAGCGTCGGGGATCGATCACTTCGAGGGGAACCTCGGGCAGCCGCTCATAGAGCATCGCGCGCACATCGGCTGGCACCGGCAGGTCGAGAGCCGCCACGTTGAACTCCAGTTGCTGAGGAGTATCAACGCCGATGATCACATGATCCACGCCGGGGGTGTCGGCCACGAAGGAAAGCGCGATGTCCGCCGGCCGCGAGAAGATCTCGCGCAGCGTGCGTACCACCGGCGCGGCATGCGCCAGATGCGCCGGCAACTCCTCGGGTGTCATTGTCAGCAGTCCCTGCAGCAACACACTGCGGGCGAACGTCACCATCCGGTTCGGGTTGCCGAACTGCTCGGGGTCGATGCGCCGGTGGAGGATGTTGTACGGGAACTGGATGTCCGCTACGTCCCACTCGCGATTCACCAACTGCACCTCGTCGGCGTACACGCTGGCCCCGATCGTGAAGATGCGGTCGGCGTCCTGCAGCGCGAGCAACCGTTCGATCAGCGCATCACCGAACGTGGCGAAGTCCGCCGCGCGATGCACGTAGCACGTGTCGATGTCCATGCCGAGGCGGCGGCGCGACCGCTCGACTGCGGCGTCCACTTGCCCGAGGTCATCGATTGGCGGGAGCTTGGTGTCAATCGAGACGTCTTCTTCGGTCAGACGGAGTCGCGCCATCGACTGTCCGATGCGTTCCTCCGCGTCACCGTACGCCGCCGCGGTGTCGAAGCGAGTCACGCCGAGATCGACTGCTGTGCGGATGATCCCGTCGATCTGCGCGTCGGAGAGACGCCCCATGCGGTTGGCCACGCCGTACGCACTGCCGAACTGCGCGGTACCGAGCACCAGGTTGGCCGTCATGCCAGCACCGGATCGGCGGGCCATGGGAAGTCGGGGATGAGGAAGTCGTCGATCACCCAGCGCCCCCCTCTTCGTCTCCAGATGTCGCGGTTGCGAAACCCCTCGAGGATCGCGGCGTACTCGCGGCGCGTAATGCCAAGGTAGTCGCAGAAACGACCAATAGGCTCCTCGGGCATCTCATCGCCTTGCTTGCGCAGGATGGCAATCGCCTCGTCGCGCGTCAGACGCCCGGCGCGAATCTCCAGTGACAGGTTGTCCCACGAGCGCGTGATGCCGAATTTGTGCCACTTCGGATGGTGATGGATGGCGATGAAGTCGTCGTCGATGTTCACGTAGTCGTAGTGACCGACGAGCCCGCCTTGCGGATGCGGAGTGAACCCGTGGGCTTCGGCGACAAGGCGGGAGTTCTCGACATCCCAGGGAAAGTAGTGGCCAAGGAAAATCGCGCGGACGCCGGCGCGCTCCAACTCGTTGTCGCCGGGGTACATCAGCGGGCGCAGTTCGTCGCCGGAGAGTTCGTCGCTGATCCAGTCAGAGGCAGTGGTGCCAGCGGTGAGGCCAAAGACTGAAAGCCACTCTCGGTTGACAACCGCGCCGCGCAGGCGGTCATCCTCGGTGCCGTACTCGTTCGCCGAATTCTCCCCGTACACGACCAGTGGGATGCCGTATGCCACAGCCAGCCTGATCGGCACGGTGTAGATCGCCATGTGCGTAACGAGCCCGCTGATAGCGGTTTTGCGGAACGCAGCCTCGACGAACGTGCGTTCCGTGCGGGGGTTGAGCCGGAACTCCATGTGATCCACCCCGACGTCCACCAGCGCCTGCAGGTTGTTCCGGCCATGCTCGTTCCGGCCGGGATAGACGTACGTCACGCACAGGGGTCGGAGGCCATGTTCCTGGCAGGTGATCACCTGCCAGAAGCTGTCCTTGCCACCGCTGACGGGAATAACGCAGTCCCACGCGGACCGCTGGCGTTTCGCATCCGCTACGAGTTCACGGAACAAGTCGCGGCGCGCGCTCCAGTTGATGTGCGGCTTCTCCCTGGCATGACGACAGGCGGTGCATTCGCCGTCGGCCCCGAGCCGGACCCCGGGCCTCGTGTCCGGCAGGATGCAAGTGCGGCAGTAGTTGGGCATGAACCTGGCGGAATGAGAACGTCAGACCGGACGTTGGGCCAGCGCCTGCGTCACCGACTTCAGCCATAGCGGCACACTGCCATTGAGGTTGCGGTTGAGCAGCGTAGGCGCGACCGGCCAGATGTTGGAATCGGCGCGGACCAACGACGTATCCGCCTCGATGCGCGCTTCCCCTTCGGCACCGAAGCTGTTGAAGTTCATCCGCACGTGCTTGAAGTCAAACGTGGCTATCGCGTGCGTAGCGCCGATCAGGCCCGCACTGCGAAGGTTCGCCAGCCAGCGCTCCTGCCAGAACTCTGCCGTCAGCGGCAGGCTGTCGTCTGCAACCGGGAACGCGAACTCCACTTGCAACTGCGGCGCGTTGGTGGTGGCGAACTTGCCGGGGAAGCTGACTCGGTCGATGTGGAACGCCGGGTCGCCGACGAGGATTTCGTTGAAGTCTGACTCCGCCGGCTGGTTGAAGGTGAAGCTCCCGAGCAACAGATTGTCCGTCGAGAGATGTTGCACCGGAAGGCCGAGCAACTGGCAGAGGCCGGGCCACCGTGCGCTCCAGAACCAGCGATTGGCAGTGAGCGGTGCGTCCTGCACGGTTGCGTAGCGAACCGTGTGCATGCCCGGTTCCAGCTCGAACGCGAGGTCTGGGATGTCGGTGATCACTTCCACGGTGTCCGGCAAGTTGGCGAGAAACGACTGCGCGAAGCCGGCAAACCCTCCCTCGTGCGGATAGAGGATGTACTGGTCCTCGCCACGGCGCAGCCGGTCGTGGAAGGGTCGTGACTCGCCCTCGCGGATCGGTGCACGGTTCGCGCGCGGGAAGAACCACGGGTAGATGTTGGCCAGCAGGCGAGACTCGTCAACGCCGAGATCACGGTGGCGCACCTCGCAGCGGTAGGACGGCAGCACTTCGTCGAAGACAAAGTCGACGTATGCACCGTATGACTGCCGCAGCCGTTCGCGTGTCGGCAGCTCGTCACCGGGGAGCATCTTGCGCAGCTCTTCGGGGAACTCGGTGGGCGGCGCGTTGTATGGAAGCGTGTGCCCGCGCAGCAGCATCCCACGTTGCAGCAGCACACGGTGGACATTGCCGCCGGTCATCCGTGTAAACAGCCGCGTGGTCACTTCGGACCGCATGTAGTCCAGCACGTGCATACCGATGTCGAACGTGCTGCCGTCTGCGGAAGTGAATGACGAATTCACCCCACCCAACTGCGGCGATCGCTCCAGCAGCGCAGTACGGAATCCGAGCTCGCCGAGCAGCCACGCCGTGACGATGCCGCACAGGTTGCCGCCAACTACCGCGGCGTCGAAACAGCGCCCCGATGGAGTAGTCATTGGTGGTCCCGGGCCATATCAATCGGACTGTTTGATAGTACTCAGATACTCGGGGTGCGTCAGTGTTTTGTCAGGATGATGTAACGCCAATCCAACAAGAGAGATCCGGATACCTGCTGATCGCCGACGAAGCGCGTGCCCCATGGCCACTGGCGGGACTGCTGGCTGTCGAAATGGTGCGATGGCACGTCCGCCTCGATCGCAATCTCCACCGTCGGATCAGCCGCACGTATCGCCCGGCGGTAGAAGTCCTCGGTATAGAGGTTGTTGAAGACAGCTTCATCGGCGTTCAATGCGCCGCCAGCCCCGAACTCCTGGATGACGTAGTTGACCGGCGCGAACAGCGTGCGGATGACCACTTGCTTGCGTGCCAGCCGAATCAACTCGGCGATCGATTCGTCGGGGGGTGGGGGCAGGTTGGGAATCACGTTCATGCACATCACGTGATCGAACGTTGCCTCCAGGCCGAGTTGTGGGAGGCAGCCCACGTGCAGGTGTTCGGCCGACTCCGGGAACGCGCGACGCGCCAACTCGATGAAGTGCGGATTCCGGTCCACGCCGGTGTAGTCGATGGTGGGGCTGATGCGCACGCGCAGACTGCGCAGGTAGTGCGCTGCACCGCAGCCGACGTCGATCACCGACTCGCCCGGTGACCAACTGCGCTGCAGCACCGCACACAGCGATTGGCGGACTCCATTTCGTCGGACTCGCCAATCGCCCGGCGATAGAGCAGGTCACCGTATCGGCGCGTGCGCTCATCCACGTGTGTGGCGCCCTCGTCGCGGGGCATGACAGGGGTGGGTTCGGCAGGCATGGGGAACTATCCTCGTCGGCAGACCCTCGAAATCAACGGACGAATGAAGGTTCTGTTGTACGCGGGATACGCGGCGACGCCGCATCTTGAAACTGAACTGGAAATCGTCCAGCGACACCTCGACCGCGGCGATCACGTTACGACGCTCCGCTGTCGCGGATCATTGGCGGCGTGCGCGGGCAGTTTCCGGGGGTTTGACGCTGACTGCGTTCGCTGCATCGGTCGATATGATGACGGGTTTGCGCGGCTGACCGGACGGGGGAACCTGGCATTCGCATCGCTGTCCAACGAATCTCTGTCGGCGGCGGATCGCGCGGCGATTCCCCCGATGTTCACGCACCAGGACGAGGTGCGGACACTGCACGTGGACGGATTTGACCTCGGTTATGGAGCGCTCTCCAGCCTGATCTGGCGGTTGCGGGATCCTGAGCCAGATCTGCGGGAACACGGCGACCTGCTACAGCGACTGCTGGTTTCCAGCCTGTCGGTCTATCGCGCGACCCAACGGCGAATACAGAACAGCGAGGTGGATCAGGCCTACGTCTTCAACGGTCGCTTTGCGGAGACTCGTGGATTCCTCCGCGCCTGTCGAGAGGCAGGCGTGCCCTGCACCACGCACGAACGCGGTTTGCGCCCGGAGTGCTACAGCCTGTTTCCGGACTCGTTCCTTCACAACTACGAGTACTTCTGCTCGTTGATCCGGACGCATTGGGAACAGACGAGTGAGATGCCGGACCGCGAGCGGATTGCGAGCCAGTTCTTCGAGGCGCGTGCCCGAGGCGTTCCGACGGGTGGCTACACCTACACGGGCGCGCAACGACGCAACGAACTACCAACCGACTGGGATGCTTCGCGCCACAACGTGGTGGTGTTCAACAGCACGGACTACGAATACGCGGCGATCAGTGACGCCCAGCGGATCTCCCTGTACCCGGACCAGAACCAGGCGATTGCCCGCATCGCTGCAGACCTGGTGGCACGAGACGATGCATGGTTGACGCTTCGCATTCACCCGCATCTTGCCGGTGACACCAACGAGCGGACGCAGGAGCTTCGCGGCTTCCGGGCGCCGAATGCCACCGTGATCATGCCGGAGGATCCGGTAGACACCTATGCGCTGATGCGCGCCGCCGACCGCGTCGTGACGTTCGGGTCCACAGCCGGCATCGAGGCGGTGTACTACGGCGTCCCGTCGATCCTTGGCGCGCCGGCCTACTACGCAGATCTCGGGGCGACGCCGCAGCCCGAGACCCATGAGGAATTGATGCGGCTATTGATCGAACCACTGGAGCCGAGGCCACGCGAGGCCGCGTTCCAGTTCGGCTACTTCTACCGTACTTTCGGCGAACCTTGGCAGCACTTCCAGCCGACGACGTTCACGGAGGGCCTTTACGACGGCCGACCGATCCGTCCCTCGTTGCGTCGGCGGCTGCTGGCACGGTTGCTGCGCGCATTGCCGAAGGGGATCAAGCACAGCCGACGCGATCGGCGTCTGCGTTGGCTCAGGTCGAATTTGGCGTAGCGCTGCCCGCCGGTCCTCCGATCAGATCCTCGCGCAGCGGCGTGCCCGCCGTGATATCGACAGCGGCGACGCGCGTGAGTACGGACTCCAGTTCGCGCGGATGCAGGCCGTGGCCGGGGCGAATGCAACGCACGTTGGTTGAGGTGAACGGCTCGCCAACGGCAACGTCAGCGACGACAAACAGTGAACGGCGGAATGCGGCCGACGGCCGTTGGGCGTCACTGATGCCGAAGCGAGCCCGACCCAACGCCTGTTCGGCCGTGCGCACCGCATCAACCATCGCGCGGAATTCGGCGGGCTCGAGAGAGAACGCGCTGTCCGGCCCCCCTTCGGCCCGCGAACGACAGAAATGCTTCTCGATCATGCACGCCCCCAGCGCAACCGCCGCGACCGGCACCGCGATGCCGAGCGTGTGATCCGACAACCCGACCGGCACCCCGAAGGTCTCGGCGAGATGGGGCATGCCGCGCAGGTGGATGTCGGTCGCAGGCGCGGGGTACGCGCTGGAACAACGGAGCAGGATGATTTCGCGCGCACCGGCTGTACGGGCGGTCTGCACGGCTTCGTCGATCTCCGCCAGCGTTGCCATGCCGGTGCTGATGATCAGCGGTTTGCCGGTCGCTGCAACGCGCCGGATCAATGGCAGGTCCACCAACTCGAACGATGCGATCTTGTGAGTCGGGACCTGCATCGCCTCCAGGAACTCAACGGCTGTCGCGTCGAACGGCGTGCTGAAGCATTGCAGGCCAAGGCTCTCGGCGAGTTCCTTGACCTTCGGCTGCCAGTCCCACGGGGTGTACGCGGTCTGATACAGCTGGTGCAGGGTCTGCCCGTCCCACGGCGTGCCGCCGCTGACCACGAACGGCTCCCGATCGGACGGGATTGTCATCGTGTCGGCCGTATAGGTCTGCAGCTTGATTGCGTCGGCACCCGCTGCGGCAGCGAGACGCACCAGTTCCGCTGCCGTTTCGAAATGCTGGTGATGATTGGCCGACAACTCCGCCACCACGAAACACGGGTGTCCGGGACCGACGGCACGATCACCGATGCGGATAGCGGCGGACTCGTTCATGGTTCGCGGAATGCTGTGCGCAGGTGAATCGTCACCCGGCACCCCCGTGTTCGTCAATCATGTGAATCGCAGCGTGGCCGTGCTGGAGGCCGGTACCCGCGTGGCGAAATCCGGCGCGATCAAACACGCGCACCGATGCGGTGTTCTCCTCGCGAATCCACGCGTGGATCGTTGCGACTGGCCGGGTTGCGCGCAGCGCGGTGCAGGCCGACCTGATGAGGAACGGCGCGTATCCCCGGCTGCGGAACCGCCTCGCTACGCTGATCGAGATGACGGCGTCCTGACCAGTGCATTCAAAGCGAACCTGTCCTACTGGGCGGGAACCGACGTCTTCGCCGATGAGGATGGTGGTGTCCGGGTCGGCCAGCCGTTGCGAGAACCACGTCTCGTGGGTCTTGCGCGCGATTTTTCGGGGATGGAATGCCGACTGCCTGACGACCGGGTCGTTGGCCCACTCAAACAACAACCACGTGTCGTCGCTCGTCGCGTCGCGGAGGCGCAACGTTCGCGCCAGCATGGCGTGGACGACGCGATCAGCGCCCCGGCCATCCACCAGTTGTGGGCCGCCCTCCGCCATGCGATGACGCTGGTCGTCGTCTTGCAGCAGTGAGGCAAGGCGCCCGGCGACGAGGCCAGCCGTGACGTCGGCGTGCCAGCCGAGGCATTCCGCCGCGCCCGTCCGCTCCATCGCGGCGGCCACTGCGCGCTGGTTCTCCGCCGCGATGATCTGCAGTGCTGGCGTGCGGGTGGCGAGCAACTCGGCGCTGGTTCCGCCTGCCGCGGTGATGGCGATGTCAGCCCACCGAAGCTGGTTGGCCATTTCCCGCGCATTGCTCACGAGGGAACAACCGGGCAGCACCCGCCGAATGGCGTCCCTGATCGTCGAGTCGCTGGCCGCCCCGCCCACGATGATTCGAACCTCGAGCGGTGTTTCCAGTTGCGAGATCCCGGCGGCGATTCGTTCCGAAAGACCATGCGGATCGCTGCCACCCACGGTCACCAGCACCCGTTCAGCGGCTGCCCGCACGGCGGACCCGTCGCCGTCTGCCGCCCGGAACTCGTTGCGCAAGAGTGCGAAACGCGCCCCGGCCAACACGTCGACCTGTGGCGGATAGTCAATCTCCTCCCCGTACAGGTTGGGGTTGACGACCAGGCTGGCGGGATGATCGCCTGTCTCTCCCGCGTCATCGATCCGCATGACCGGCACATCGCCGCCGGCAAGCCGACAGGCAAACGCCCGGTCAAAGTGGTAGCCGTCGAGCACCATCCACGCCGCAGCGAGTCGGTGGGCGATCGCGACTGTTGCCGCAGCATCCTCCGCGGACCCGGGATGAGCGACCACCGGCGAAATTTGCGCCCCTGCCTCGTCCAACCGGTCGCGTAGCTCCGTCGGTAGCTCGGCCGCCGCCACGCACACTCGTCCGCCATCGCGGATCCACGCCTGGGCAAGCGCCCGCCCGCGCATCACGTGGCCGGCCCCCATCGTGGGGGATGCATCAGCGCGGATCACCAGCGGAGGAAGCTCGGCAGCCACGGACGGCCAGGGGTTGACTCACCGGGTGTATACTGAATGTACATTTCTCCCCTGTAACGCCGGGCGCATCATCATGGATTGGTCTGCGTCGTCTGTCCTCATTACCGGTGGCACCGGGTCGTTCGGCCGTCGGTTCGCCAGACTCCTGCTCGATGAGTATCGGCCCCGTCGCGTGATCATTTTCTCGCGCGACGAGTTGAAGCAGCACGACATGCAGTGCCACGGTTTCGCTGACGAGTCGGTGCGCTTCTTCGTGGGAAACGTGCGAGACATCGACCGGTTGCGTCGCGCGTTCCACGGGGTAGACGTTGTGATTCACGCGGCCGCGCTGAAGCAGGTGCCGGCCTGCGAGTACAACCCGTTGGAGGCGATCCAGACCAACATCATTGGCGCACGCAACGTCGTGGACGCCGCCATCGACTGCGGTGTCAAGCGCGTGGTGGGGTTGAGCACCGACAAGGCGGTCAATCCGGTCAATCTCTACGGCGCCACCAAACTCTGCATGGAGAAGTTGCTGGTGCAGGCCAACGCCTACGCGGCCAACGGTGAAACGCGCTTTTCCTGCGTCCGGTACGGCAACGTGGTAGGCAGTCGCGGCAGCGTGATTCCGCTGTTCCGCACGCAGCGGCAGTCCGGGGAGATCACCGTCACCGATCCGCGAATGACCCGATTCTGGATCACGCTGGAAGAAGGGGCACGGTTCGTTCACCGCTGCACCGAGCGCATGAACGGTGGTGAAGTCTTCGTCACCAAGATTCCCACCATGAACATCATGGACCTTGCCACTGCCGTTGCGGGCGACTGCCGGGTGAAGAGCATCGGGATCCGTCCTGGCGAGAAGCTGCACGAACTGCTGGTTGCGGAAGACGAGGCGCGCCACACGCTGGAACTGCGGGACTGCTTCGTCGTCCGGCCCCAGCACCCGTGGTGGCGAGAGCCCGACTACCCCGACGCACGCCCGCTGCCCGAGGACTTCTGCTACTCCAGCGATACCAATCCACACCGCCTCGCAATCGACGAACTGCGGCAGATCATCACCGAGGAAGAATCCGTTGACCGAACTGGCGATTGATGGCGGACCGCCGGTGCGCAACGAACTGCTGCCGTACGGCCGCCAGGCGATCAACGAAGCTGATATCCGCGCAGTGGTGGAAGTCCTGCGGAGCGGGTGGCTGACTACCGGTCCGGCAGTGGACCGGTTCGAGCAGGCCCTCTGCGATGCGACTGGCGCCCCGCATGCCGTTGCGATGGCCAACGGCACCGCGGCATTGCATGCCATGTATGCGGCCTGCGACATCGGTCCCGGCGACGAGGTGATCGTGCCGGCGATTACGTTTGCCGCTACCGCCACCGCTGCCGTGCATTGTGGCGCGCGCCCGGTGTTCGTCGATGTGGACCGCGACACACTGCTGATCGAACCGGCGGCCGCGGAGTCGGCCATCACGCCGGCGACCCGGGCCATCGTCGCGGTCGACTATGCAGGCCAACCGTGCCGCTACGACGCGCTTCGTGAGATTACGGACCGAAACGGCCTACTGCTACTCGCCGACGCATGCCACTCCCCGGGCGCAACTGATGAGCACGGGGGCACGGTTGGCAGCCTTGCGGACGCCAGTGCATTCAGTTTCCATCCGGTCAAACCGGTAACAACCGCCGAAGGTGGCGCGGTCACGACAAGCGATAGCGAGTTGGCCGACCGCCTGCGCCGTTACCGGAATCACGGCATCACGCGCGACTTCCGTGAACGGGCGTCTGATTCGTCCTTCGACTACGACATTGTCGAAGCGGGGCACAACTTCCGGTTGAGCGATGTGCACTGCGCACTGGGGGTGTCCCAGCTGGCACGATTGTCGGCGTTGAACGCGTCTCGACAGGCGCTCGCGAGTGACTACTGCCAGCAGTTCGTCGACCTTCCCGCGATTCATCCACTGGCACTGCGCCCCGGAGTGCACTCGGCCTGGCACCTGATGGTCGTGTCGCTCGACCTCGAGCAGTTGCGCGTCGACCGCAATCAGGTGTTCCGCGCGCTTCGGGCCGAGGGTATCGGTGTCAATGTCCACTACCGCCCGGTGCACCTGCTGTCGCTGTACCGGAATCGATTTGGAACTTCGCCTGGCCAGTGCCCGATCGCGGAGATGATGTACGAACGACTGCTGACTCTGCCGCTATTCCCGTCCATGGAGCCCGCCGACGTTGCAGACGTGGTAAGTGCGATTCGCAAGGTGCTGAGCAGCTACCGTACAGGCGGCTCGCGCTGATCCGGATATCACCGACTCGGCACTCGATCTGTCGATTCATCATGCCTACGTCACTGGTTCGCTGTGGATGCATGCGCTACCAGGGCGGACCTGTCGAACATCCAGTCCCATCCTCATGACGAGCCGGATGAAAGTCGGTGTCTCAACTCAGCGCACTGGGTGCTGTCGGGCTCTTCCGTCCCGAGCACCAAGTCGCGCGAGTCTCCACCGACCGGTGAAATCGCGCGTGCCAAAGATCGCAGAGACCGACCATGGACACGGAAAGATCAGGAACCTCTGTGAACCTACCGGAAGCTGCTATGCTGAACCCTTGATCGATCAGCAATTGTTGAATACGAGACATTCAGTGCATTGCCGTAGCACCGACCACCAGACGGCGCTGTAGAGCGAGTCCGCCCGGGAACGCCTTTACAACCGCGAATTGACTGCCTACCCGTGTGCGGATAGCCTGAGATCACCCATCCCCAACCCACGCAGTGCCGTGACCGAAGCCGTACGCCCCTCCCTTGAGTTCCGATCGGCATCCGACGCAATCGGCCAAGACTCTCTTCGGGTCCGGCATCTGACGGGGACCGAGGCGATTTCCACTCAGTACTCGTTCCACCTCGAACTGCTCTCCGACACCCCGGAGGTCGATCTCGATGAGTTGCTGCACAACACCTGTGTGGTCAGCTTGCGCCAGCCGGTGAAACTGGGAGACGACCAGTGGGGCACGAAGGTCCTGCCGCTACATGGCGAGCTGTCGCGGGTGTCGTTCGTCGAGCGGAAGGACACCGTGTACATGTATCAGGCCGAGCTGGTTCCGCGAATGTGGAAGCTCTGCCTGAACCACGTCAGCCGCATTTTCCAGGAAAAGACGATCCTCGAGATCGTCACCGAGATCCTGAGCGAGTATGGCCTGGATGCGGACATCGAAGACAAGACCGCAGGCAGCTACCCGACTCGCGAGTACGTGGTCCAGTATGAGGAGACCGACCTCGATTTCGTCCACCGTTGGCTCGAACACGAGGGGATTTTCTACTACTTCAAGCAGACCGAGAGCTGCGAGAAGATCGTGTTTGCCGACTCCACCGCCGGCTACACATCGCTGGAACAGCCGAACGAGGCCCGATTCAACTCGGCCGTGCAGGGCTCTGCTCGCGTCGTGGACCATGACGACAACCAGGCGTCGTTCTTCCGCGAGCCGATGATCAGCCGCTTCTCGCTGGAGAAGTTCCGTCGCCAGGCCAATGTCACCATGCAGGACTACAACTGGCGCACGCCGACTGTCAGTCTGGTGGCCGAGCACGACGTCGATGCGGAGAAGGGCACCGGCACGTACTACGAGTTCAACGCCCATTACAAGGACGAATCCCAGGGCACGGCCGTCGCGCAAGTGCGCGCCGAGGAGATCATCTGCCGGCAGGAGATTGCCAGCGGCGCCGGTGACTTCCGTGGCTTCCATCCGGGGCACACATTCTCGCTGAAGGAACACTTCGTCGAGGACTTCAACACCGAGTACATGCTGATCGGCGTCTATCACGAGGCCGAGCAGGAAATCGGCGTGGCCGGCATGCGGCTCGTCTCGCCGCACTCGGTGCGGTACTCCAACACCTTCCAGTGCATCAAGTCGGAGGTGGTGTTCCGCCCGAAGTCGGTCACGGCCTGGCCGGCGATTCATGGTTTCCTGAACGCACACATAGATGCCGGGGGGTCCGGCGACTACGCCGAGATCGACGACATCGGCCGCTACAAGGTCAAGTTCCCGTTTGATCTCTCGGGCAACGACGGCGGGTCGGCATCTCGCTACGTGCGCATGGCGCAACCGTACGCCGGCGGTGGCATGGGGATGCATTTCCCGCTCCACAAGGGCACCGAGGTTGTCATCGCGTTTGTAGACGGCGACCCCGACCGCCCGGTGATCATCGGCGCGGTGCCGAACGCCGACACGGGAAGTCCGGTCACGGGCGGCAACAACACGCAGTGTGCGATCCACACTGGCGGCGGGAATCAGGTCGTTATCGAAGACACCGACGGCACGCAGTCGATCACGATGTCGACGCCTGCTGGCAACACGTACCTGTCCCTGGGCAAGGGTTGATCCGCAGTACGGGATCACACCGGAAATCGGGCCCTGCCCGGAGAGGAGGTTGCCATGGTGGATGTCGGAGCCGGCCATCTGAACTCGGCCGAAGCCAATACCGAACTGCGCCAGCGAGCGGAAACGAACCGCAACGCGGCGCAGGAGGACGTCACCAACGCGCAGTCGAACGTCGAAACGAAGCAGCGAGAATACGACACCGCGCGGCAAAACGCGGAGAATGATCCGTCGCCGGAGAACATGGAAGCACTGGCGCAGGCCCGGGAGAACCTGTCGGATGCGCAGGCGGACCTCGCGCGACAGACCGAGGACCTGGTCGCGGCGCAGAATGCGCTCAACGACGCGTTGGCCAACGAGTGCCGCGCGCTGGTGGCAGCACGCAACGCCGAGATCCACGCTACGCAGGGTAATCCGAACGGTCTGCAGTGGAGCACCGACGACAACAGCGAAGCCAATGTCGCTGGCGACGTCGCGCGCATCTTCCTCGGCAACCTCTCGATCCGCGTGAGCGGCGGCTCGACGTCAAAGACCTGCGGCGCGAACGCCTCGATCATGCTCGGTGCGAAGAATTCGGTGACGATCGGTGCCAGTTCCAGCTTCACTGTCGGCGTGGCTGGCAGCTGGACCACCGGCGCCGCAACCTCGTTCACGATGGCACTGAAAGCCGACATCACGGTCGGTGCGAGCTACTCACTGAGCGAATCAACCGCAACATCCACCCACGTGGGCCCGTTGGTCGAGGTGGGCCCATCGGAAGACCACAAGAAGGACAGCAAGCTGGCGGTCTTCGGTTCGAAGGGGACCGTTACCAGCAGTTGGAAGGTGACCCGCACGGCCACCACGGTCGATGTCGGCAAGTGCAAACGCACGCTCGGCAAGCTGCTGCGCGACATCAAGATGCTGGAAGCGAAGATCGGCAAGCACAGCGAAAAGGCCGGCGAAGTCACTGAGACGTTCACCACCTACACCCAGAGCGGTTCGGTGTTCGATGTGAAGAGCTCGGCGAAGATCTCTTACCACGCCCGCTCCAGCATGGAGGCCAAGGGCAACTCGGCCAAGATGGAGGCCAGTTCCGGTTCCGCCGAGTTGTCGAAGGGCGGCTCGAAAATCACCTGCAACGGTAGCGGCTTGTCGATCAACGGCACCGTGAAGGTCAACTGAACCGGAGATCTGACATGCCGATACCGAGTGTGAGCGAAGCGCAGTCCGCGCAGCAGAGTGCGTCCCAAGCGCAGCAGAATGCGGCGCAGGCCAATCAGCAGGCGCAGCAAGCGAACCAGCAAGCGCAGCAGAACGCGCAGCAGGCCCGCCAACAGGCTGACCAGGCGCAGCAACAGGCCAACGCCGCCAACGATCAGGCGGCGGCTGCCGACGAAGCGTACCGCAACGATCCGACACCGGAGAACGAGGCGGCGGCGCAGCAAGCTCGCGCAAACGCTGCCGAAGCCAACCAGAACGCGGCCGATGCCAACACGAATGCCAACAACGCCGAGGCCGACGCGAGAACCGCGCAGACGAATGCCAACTCGGCATCGCAGGCACAGTCCGACGCGCAGGACGACCTCGACGACGCCAACCGCACGCTCGACGCTGCGCGGGAACACGACCGACAGGAAAACCGGGGCGCCGGCGCCGAGCGCGATCTGGATGCGGCCCGGGAAGACCTGGAGGCGTCGCAAGAGCTGACCCGCCAGCTCGAAGAAATGCGGCAGGCGGCAGCCGCGCAAGTCACGGCACAGATCGAGAAGCGCAAGCTGAAGCGCGGCAACGGCATCACGTTCTTCACGATGTTTGACTGGACCAGCACGCTGGGCGGTAGCGGCAACGAAACGACCAACGGCAACGAGGTCGAGTGGAAGGCCGGGTCGGGCTTCAAGATCGTCATCGGCCACAGCACCACCTTGTCGCTGGCCACCGCTGTGACCAAGTCTCTGAGCGCCACGTTCTCCAAGACCCTGGGAACGAGCAACAGCGTTACGGTGGGAGCGGCGCTGTCGATCAACGCATCGGTCTCACGCAGCAAGACCAAAGGCACCTCGGTCAGTACGACAATCGGGCCGAAGGCCGACATCCACGTGGGCAGCAAGTTCGTGATCGGCGACGCGAAGGAGAACGAAACCAAACCCGTCGCCAACGCCGTTCACGCGTCAGAGACCAACGACGCAACCACCGCCGACACCAAGGCTGCGAACGAGTCGGAGACGGCCGGCACCAAGGAAGAGAAGGTCCAGTCGGTTGACGAGAAGATCACGTCGCTGGCCCGTGACATGGGCAAGGCCACGCTCGAGTACAAGACGATGGAGCGCGAGTTCTCGAAGTTGATGGAGGACGTCGGCCTGATCGAGTTCCGGGCGGCCAACATCAAGTTGCAGGGCAACGGCAAGATCGAGGGCAAGAACGGCAGCAGCCAGATGAAACTCAACTCCGGTTGTGCGGAGCTCAAGAAGGGTGGATCACTCGCCAAGTGCAACGGCGGCGTAACGATCAAGGGCAGCAAGGTGGAATCCAGCTGATCCGCATTCCAACCTGATCACCGCCTCACGAAAGGAGATCCGCGATGGCAACCGAGAGTGACATCCGTGACATCCAGAGCACGATCGACCGCTACGACGAAGAAGCCGGTCGGCTGCGCGACCAGAACGTGAACGGCGGCC
>WURV02145483.1:0-18542 GCA_011762755.2 Epimenia babai
AAAGCGACAACACCCAAGGACTGTTTCATTCCTTGGGTGACGGGCTCGGAATCCTACACTGTCAGCCGGACCCGTGAACTTCTGAGGTCTTGAAACGTCACGCACAAAAATCACTAAGCGCGAACGCTTGTCTTTTCTGTATCGCACTCGTTTCAGACATCTCTTAGCGTCGTGAGCTGAAATTTCCTAAATTGGCGCTACGGGGAAACGACGAAGCCCCAACATGCCCTCATCAATGGCTGGATGCTCACCGAGACCGCGTTGCTCCATGGCCTGTTTGCCGTGGTCACCCTCCACAGTATCTACGCGGATCAGGCGAGCTGGCTGATTGCAGGCGTCATGCTCCAAGGGTTCTGGCTTCAACGGAGCTATTGTGTCGGTCACGAAGCTTCCCATAAGAAGCTGTCGCGAGCACACCGTGGCTCAATGATGCACTCGAACAGGCAGTTCTCTTCCCGATCTTGGCTCACCTGCCCATCTCTCGTGCGATACATCGATTTCACCAAGGTGCAACCGACGTGATCCGAACACCAGCACTCTCGACGTGCATATCGTGCCGCTCAACGCAAGACCTATTAAACGGATCTTGCCATGGGTGCTCTGGTACCTTGGCGTGTTCGTTGGAGGATGGTTCATCCATGGCCCCGTCTCTGTGATGCTCTTTTTGTTTTGTCGACCGTCTGTGGCCCGAAAGATCTCGCCCGCTTTCTCATGATGGACCTGGTCCCTGCAGATCCGCTAACAACGTTGTTTGTCATCCCTTTGCTGGGCCACGCCGCCGTCGCCCACTGGGGCGGCTCACTGCTCAGGTGGCCGCTCTTGGCGTGCCGGCGGTGTCCGTACTTGGCACGGAGGCACCCAAAACTAAGGACGAGGCGCGCTTTCTCCACGCGAGTTCCCGTCTCACTGAATCAACGCGCGAGAATCTTAGAAGAAGTACTGTGGCGCTAAGAAAACGGCGCCGAATCACGGGCATCCAGGCGTCTGACTTCGCCCGGATGTCAAACTCCGACCACAGATTGAAGACTTTCGCAGCGGATGCGTTGACAGCCGCGCCCTTCACGAGCACCCTCCGAGCGCTTTGGGTCGAAGGCCGCAGCGGTGAAATGTTGCGGCTGGAGATAGGAGCAGCCGGGCCTGGCCCGATGCTCTGAACAGGGAAGCCGGTGAGATGCCGGCGCGGACCCGCCACGGTATGCAGTTTCGAATCTCATCACAACGCCACTGGCACACGCTGGGAAGGCGATGAGACCTACGCTGCGAGCCCGGAGACCTACCCAAAACATCTCCCTTTTTTCGCCTCGGGGACGGCGAGGGCAGCAAGCGTCGAAGCCGACCACGGCCACCAAGTCGATTCTCCTGCTCCAGTCGCACCCGGGCACAAGGCGCTCGCGGTGGTGTTTGGGATCCAGAAGAAAACTCGAAATCAGCGCTCAGCTGCCGGCCCGGCACCTCTGGGTCCGACAGAACTGGCTCGCCGATGGCTTGTCGCTGGCTGGCGCGCGACTCGAGTCGCTTTCGTTCTGACTGGCGCGAGTGCTCCAGCGTTCGCGCAAGCTCCCCGTGAGGGTTCCGATGAAGAACAAGAGGTCATCGTCCGCGCCCAGCGCCCTCTACTTCGAGCCTCCTCCCGAGACACAACATCCGCGTCGACGGTTCTCGAGGAAGAAATTCTGCACGCCCCCGGCGCGACCTCCGCGGATGTGCTCTCTCGCGTCCCCGGAGTGCAGGTGGCCAGGCGGGGAGGACCTGGTCAACTCGCCACCGCCTCCCTCCGCGGCAGCGCGAGCAACCAAGTTCCCGTCTACATCGCTGGGATCCGCATCAACGATGATGTAACAGGCACCGCCAACCTGGCCACGGTCCCCTTGTGGATGATGGAGCGCGCGGAGATTTTCCGCGGGAACGCCCCGGAAGAGGCGGATCGACTAGGAATCGGAGGGGCAATCTTCTTCCTCCCTCGGATGCCGAGGAAAAACGCAATCGGTTGGAACGGCGGCGCGGGTTCCTACGGCCAGCTCGAAGGCTGGACGGCAGCCGAAGTGGCAGGAAAACACGCTGCGGCCCTTATCGCCCTCAGGCGAGCTCAAGCGAGTAATAGTTTTCTCTTTTCGAATGATCAGGGGCTGCGATTCGACACAAACGAGTCGCTCGAGCGCCGTGAAAATGCCGACTACGTTGATCATGAAGGTTGGGCCATCAATCGTATCCAGCTTGGCCCAGGAGCGCATGTCACGACGGTGATGCAGGGGCTGCACCGGACTCAAGGTGTCACAGGCGTTGGGGTCTTCCCTGCTCGGGACGCCAGAGGAGAAACTCGGCGTTTGCTCGCTGGTGTGTCTGCACGGCTTCCCTGCAACATGGGTTCGAAGAGCTGTACTTTTCATTCGAGCAGCTCCCTCGTCATCGCCCAGCTCCGACTCACGGACCCTTTCGGCGAGCTCGCGTCGGTGCGCACGCCTGTATTGCAGAATCATGGCGAACGATTCACACAAAACGCTCGCTTCCAGATCGACATCCATGATCGCATCAAGGCATCGCTGGGTCTCTTGGGTGCGTTCGAGAATCTTCGCATCAACGGACAAGAGTCAGTACAGCCCCGCGCTGGGAGAAGTTCCGTGCGCAGCTCAGCAAGCGTGCGCTGGGACGCCACTGACAGTCTGTCGTTCAACGCGCTTGGCGCGACGGAATGTCACACCACCGAAGGGATCGGGGAGAGGTTCGGACAGCCCGTCCACCAACAGTCAGGCGCCTGCGGTGTTCTCGAGCCAGTTGGGCGCGTGGGCGCTCTCTATCGCTTGAGTCCCCAAGTCGAAGTGCTCGGCAACGGCGGGCGCTATGTCCGGCTCCCCAGCCTGGGGGAAATGTACGGAACGTCGACGCTGGTCACCGGGAATGTCGAGCTCGTCCCCGAAACAGGCTGGAGCGCCGATCTCGGCACCCGCTTGAGTTGGTCCGCGCCGGGCCAGACTGAGATCCGTCTGGCGTTCGATGGCTTCGTCTTCGCTCGCTGGGCGGACGAGCTCATCCGCTATCGTCGTTCCAGTTTGAACGCGATCACGCCCTTCAACGTGGCTGCGGCACGATACCTCGGCGTCGAAATCGCGGCTGCCGCGGGGCTCCTTTCGTTCCTCAGATTGGATGCAGCCATCACGATCATGGATCCAAGGGAAACGACGTCTGATCCCAGCCTCGACCCGACCACGAACGACGTCCTCCCGCTCACTTCTCGGTTCATCGCGAACCAATCGATGACCATCTACACGAAGAATGGTCTGACCGCGCTCGCTCAAGACGAAGCAGCTCTCACTCTTCGTTACCAACAGCGAGCCTCTCGTTTCGCAGACTCGGCAGGTCAAACGGTCTTGCCCCAGCAAGACTTCCTCGACCTGGAAGGAATCTCGAAGTTCGTTGACGAACTTCTCACCTTGCGGCTCGCGGTGCGCAACATTCTCAACCAGCGCACCTCTGACATCCTTGGGCTTCCCCTCCCCGGAAGAACCTTCTTCGGCAGCTTGGAGCTTTGGCTCTAGGTCGCCTGAAACATCCCCCAAACACTAGGTATGAATTCATGACATCAAGAAAATTCTCCCCCTCGTTCTCTGTGCGCTCGGTGTGCACAACTTCGCTCGCTTTGCTTGTTGCCCTCGGTTGTGGCGTGGAAAGCCAGGGGGAAGACACTGGAGGCGTCGATTTGAACAACAGCGGCGACCAAGCAACCCGAGGCTTCGCCGTGATCAACACCGACTACAGCTCCACAAGCGTCAGTCTGCTGGATCTCGATGGAGGGGTTCTCTCCGAGTCCTTCATCTCGTCTTCGAGCGCTGACCCTGGACTCTCTGCAGCTCTCAGCGGCGATGTGGTGACGTCGTCGGCAATACAAACCGAGGAAGAGCTCGTGCTCATTGATCGAAGCAACAGTGTGCTCACCTGGGTGAATTTGGAGAGTGCAGAGGTTCGTGCTCAACTTTCGGTGGGTACCGGTTTCGCCAGCAATCCACACGACTATGTTGCAGTCTCGGAAACCAAAGCGTACGTGACGCGATTCGCAGCGAATGGCGACTCCGGAAACGAGGACTTTGATTCTGGTAATGACGTTCTCGTCATCGATCCCTCGGTCCCCGAGATCACTGGTACCATCGACCTCGTTCCCGTCCTCAACGGCGAAGAGGAGAACCTCCTTCCTCGCGCCGATCGAGCCATCTTCGCTGGGGGAAAGCTGCGCGTGCTCGCCATCGCCCTCAGCGAAGACTACTCCGCACGGGCCGAAACTCGCCTAGTGACGATCGATCCTGACACGGACGAGATCTCGCACATCGCGATCATTCCTGACTATACCAGCTGCGCAAGCTTGAGCCTTTCTCCCTCTGGAGAAGAACTGGCGATCGCTTGCAACGGAGCCTTTGGACAAGACCCAGCGGACGGGTTCCCCGACGCGGGGATCGTCGTATACGACACGAGCGACGAACCGACGGAGATCGGCCGCTACGCCGCGGAGGAGATCGGTGGGGAGCAGATCGCAGCGATTGACTACGCCTCCGCGGAGTCAATCCTCTTCACAACTTTTGGGCGCTACAACGACGACCGTTCCGCGATGGATGCACCCGACACTCTCCGGCTTCTCGACTTGGAAAGCGATGAGTCCTCAAGGCCGATTGTCGAAAGCCAGGAGATGCCATTCGTCCTGGGCGACGTTCGCTGCGTGCCCAAGGAAAGTATCTGCCTCGCAACTGACGCGGAGACAGAAGGGGGTCTCGTTCACTTGTTGGACATCGAGGGGAGCAACGCGACGCTCCGTGAGTCTTCTCAGGTAGCTTCGGCCCTCGGTTTACCGCCTCGGTACCTCGGGAAGTACTGAGATAGGTCAGGAGCCGTACCATGAGAACTCGATCTCTCGCTTCCGCTGGTGCACGCCGGACTCCCCGACTAAGGGTTTTCTCGGTACGGCTTCTTTCGCTCCTCTCGGTGCTTTTCCTCCTCCCAGCTTCCGCACAAGCCGCTGAATTTTCTGGGATTGTCTCTGAGCGCTCCGCAGACAAGTGGGTCAAGGCTGTCGAGCTATTCCACCAAGAGCATCCAGGACATCGAGTCACCCTGCGGACTCCGGAGCAGTTCGCGCGCATGAACGACAGGGAAGCTCTGCAGTTCATCGAAGACAATGACGGTCTTCTCTTGGGCGCCGTCTTTGGGGATCAGGTCGAAAGAATCACGAAGCTGGTACACCACGGCGAGGCTGCCGGTTCCAGGTTAGTCATCGCGCTACACGGCGATCTGCGTCTCACCAAGCTCTCATGGTTGAATGGACGGCAATCGTTCGACGGGTTAAAAGCAAAACAGAAGGAAGAACTCACCCGAAGCCTCGGAGCACAAAGCGAGTGGTCTGCACAGCTCAATCGCTTGACTCAGAAGTACCCACGCCAAAGCGCCATGGCTCGAGGCGCGAGCCTATTGGCTGGCTGGAGGGAGTGAAAACGGCGCCGGTTTGCTTTCCTGGATGCTCGCGCAAGTGAACCCGGATGTGCGTGCTCAAGCCCCTCAGCCACGAAAGAACGTGCGCTATCGACAAAAGGGGAGGTCCGTAGCCAAAGCTCAGCTTTCGAACTCTTCGCGTCGAGGCGTCGTGGCTGTCCTGGACTATGACAACGGAGACGAAGGAGGGAATGGTGCCGTGCATGACGCGGTGTGCCAAGCGATGGCCGCTCAAGAGTTCGCCTGCTTCTCCCTCTTGGCTCGTTGGGGCACGGCCAGTGTTGTCGCTCTGCGCGAGCTTGGGTCGCTGGCCGCCAGCAACAAGCTGGCTGCAGTCGTGGTGCTTCAGGACTTCGTTGTTGGCGGTGGTCAGGCACGCGAAAAAGCAACCGAACTCCTTTCCACTCTGGACGTTCCGGTGTTCAAGGGCCTACGCCTCGTGACCGCACAGAGTCCGAGTGGCGTCTGTCTCACGACGGCCTGACCTGGGACTCACTTCACTATCGCCTGGCCATGCCTGGGCTTCAGGGTATCGGACAACCCCACGTTCTCGCTGTTGCCGGAAAGGAGCAGCGCGACCTAGCCACAGGATTGGTGGTGCGTCGCCCGATGGCGGTCAAGTCTGAGGCAGAGCAACTGAGTCATCGTATCCTGCGCTTCCGCACTCTGCGCGAGAAGCCCGCGTCCGAAAAGAGGGTCGCGATCATCTACTACAACCACCCCCGCGGGCGTCACAACATCGGAGCTGACAACCTCGACGTACCTCACTCACTCTTTCTCATTCTCAATGAGCTGAAAAGTGCAGGCTACGACACAGGCCCACTTCCTAAATCACCGAAGGCCTTGCTCGCCCTCCTCCAAGAACGAGGCGTCAACCTTCCTGAAGATCGCCAGGCCTTGGCAACGATGGCATCCAAGGTGCCCTCCGTTCCCTTCAGCGACTATCAGAAGTGGTTCGCAGAGATACCGGAGGAGGTGCAAAAGGAAATGGTCGGAGGACCACTCCTCGCTTTGGCTGCCCGAGTCGAACGAGCTCTGCAAGCCGAATCTTTTGACCATGCGGAACAATCAACGAAGCGGGTCCTCGGCGACGTGAGTCACGTTCTGTCCGCTGCGACCCATCCTGCTCAAAAACGTGCCCTCGATCTCCTCAGTCAACTGAAGTCGGCGTGCCGGAAGAGGCTCGACGGCAAGGATAACGCCCTAGAAATCGCGAAGCTGAGCGAGACGATCGCCGCAACTCAAATCGAAGGCGTGCGAGGTTGGGGAACGGCTCCTGGACGCAGCATGGTCCATCAAGGGAAGTTCATGATCCCTGGGCTTCAGTTCGGCAAGGTGTTCCTAGGCCCTCAGCCTCCCCGCGGATGGGAACTCGATGAAGAGCTGCTTCACGCAAACTTGGCGTTTCCCCCGCCCCATCAATACCTCGCCGCCTACCACTACATCCGTCAGCAACATCAAGCCGACATCGTGATCCACCTCGGGCGTCATTCCACAGCCGAATTTCTTCCGGGGCATCAGACAGCCGTCTCCGGAAGCGACTACCCTCAACTCTTATTGGGCGATCTCCCTAACGCTCGGCGAAGGGGTCCAGGCCAAGAGGCGATTCTCCGCGACGATCGTCGATCACCTGACGCCCCCCTTGGCCACAACGCCGCTCTACGACGAACTTCTCAGCCTGCGACAACTCATCGAGAGCTACGAAGCAACGGTTAACGAGACCCGGCAGAGTCGAGCCGTTTCAGAGATCCGACAGCTGGTGGAAAAGCTGAAACTCCGCAAGGAAATCGAGGCGACTCTCGCCGAGGAACTCGGCGAGAAAGACTTGTCCCTGGACGCGATCGACGATGACCTTCTGGTACACGAAGTGGGGCACTATCTGACCGAGCTGCAAGAACAATTCATGCCATTCGGTCTCCATGCTTTTGGACAACCATGGTCCCCCTCGGCAACCCAAAAAGATGGTCGCATCGATGCAAAGCGACGGTTAGCCTCTGAGTGCAGGGTGGAAAAAAGCTCTCCAGGCTTCGCCCGAGAGAGAACGTTCGAGAACGTTTCGGCGGACTGTTCCAAAAGGAGAGTGCCCCCCATTCACTTGCCGAAACTGAGAAGCTAGCTAAGCGGCGAGTCGAACGCGCAGACACCCTTGCGCGCATCGGTCCCATGTTGGGACTCATGGGAACTTTAATCCCCCTAGGCCCAGGTCTTGCGGCGTTGGGGCAAAGTGACCTCAGCACGCTCGCACGAGCGGTAACGGTTGCTTTCGACACAACCGTTCTGGGGCTAGCCGTGGGAATCGTGGGGTATCTCGTCGGGAAAGTGAGACGTCGCTATTACGATGCGCTCCTCGACCGCTTGGAGGAACAGCATGCGGCGTGAGTCGAGATGGAGCGGAAGGCATTCGGGGCGATTCCCAGCCGAGGACGCTGACCCGCTAGCGAACGTAGCAAGCCTCGTTGACGTAATGCTCGTTTTTGCATGTGGATTGATCGCTGCCCTCGTCGCAGGAAAAGCTCTCTCGCCGGATACTCCCGCCGAAGAATTCATCCGAGGTGGAATCATCGTTGAAAAAGAGCGCGAGTTACCCACGGTGCCACAGTCCATGAAGCGGTCGGGGCAAGGGGAAGGACTAGAAACAGTGGGAACTGTTTACCGCGATCCAAGAACAGGGAAGCTCGTCCTAGTTGGAGAGTGAGCTTGCCTCGTTCCGCCGCCGCATCTTAGTCAGACCCGTAGACTGCATCGTGCAGCGCCTCCGCAGCAGGCAACATCCCGGCGCCAGGATTGCCAATGAGATCACGCGAGAGTTCGACGACTCCTGAATCGCTCTGGCAGGCGCGAATGGAAGCGAGGTTTCCGGGACGGCAGAGCGCTGCCTTCATTCCTTCCACTGTGACGAGGATCTGTGGATCCATTTCCAAGATGCGCTCCGCGTCATATTGAGGCCACCCCTCGTACTCCTGAGCAGCAACGTCGGTGAGGCCAGCGCTCGTGACCACATCGTGATAGCTCGTGTGACGCGCGCCGCCAAACATCTTCCCGCCGTAGATAGCCACGTAAAGCGCTGTCTTCTTGGCACTCGAACTTCGACGAGACGCAACAGCATGAAGCCTGCGAGTTAGCTGCTCAGCATACTTCCGTCCGCGAGCCTCCTCCCCCAAGAGAGCTCCCACGATTGCCGCATTTTCCACATACGACGCGACCCCATCCATCTGCCCGAGATTGAAGACCGGGAGCCCGGCCCGTTCAAGGCGAGCGATTTTTGCTGGATCGCCGTGAGTGTTCAGCAACAAAAGATCTGGTTTCAAGGCGAGAAGTCCCTCGAGATCGTCGAGAGGTTGAATGTGCGGTTTTCCCTCGTAGCGGTGCGCCCCCAACGGTGATTGATCACTGTAGATCGAATAGGCACGAACTCGTTCGGGAGAAGCCAATTCGAGGAGTAGTGCATCCGCGACGGTGCTTCCGGAAACGATGCGTTGAAACTCCTTGAGCCGAACGACTTTCCCGCTGGCGTCTCGGAGGCCCTTCCTCCCGTCGGGGAGTTCGGCCCAATCGAGAGAGGCAACCCGTTGAATGTCCCGTTCCTGCTCCGCCTTGCTCGCAACGGACCAATCAAACCCCGCTGCCATGGCCAAGACCAGAGCCAGGCTGGCTCCGAACACGTTGAGAAGTCGAATCATGATCTTTTTTTCGGGAGCCGATAGGAAAATCCTGCCCCTTCGACGAGTTCCACCCCATAGACCTGTTGGACCCGTTCCCGTTGGATCACTTCGTTCGGAGCCCCGATTGCCTGGGTCTCGCCCCCCTTGAGCAAAAGCAGCTGATCACAATGCGCGACGGCATCCGCGAGATCATGGAGCACGCAAACAACCGTTTTTCCTTCATTAGCTAGAAGTCGAAGAGTTCGAAAGAACCCAAGCGCATGAGCGATGTCGAGGGACGCAGTTGGTTCATCGAGAAGAATCACCTTCGATTCCGTGGCAAGTGCACGCGCCAACAGGATTCGGCGTTGTTCACCTCCTGAAAGCCTCTGGTACGAACGTGCCCGAAAAGACTCCGCATCGACGCTCTTCAGCGCCCTCAAGACTGCATCATGATCTCTGGAGCTCGCCGCGCCCGCCCATCCTTCCCGATGACAATAACGCCCCTGCCAAACGACCTCCTGCACACTGAGTCCTGCATCGAGCAAAGACCGCTGGGGAACGTACGTGATCGTGCGCGCACGCTCGGATGCAGAGAGCGTGATGACGCTCGTCCCCTCGAAAGTGATCTCCCCTTCGTGAGGGATCAAGCCCGCCAGAGCTTTCAAGAACGATGTCTTTCCGGCACCGTTCGGGCCCAGAATGCCCACAATCGAGTGGGGCTCGCAAGCCAATGTCACATCGCGAACCACGCATTTCTGGCCGTAGTACACTGAAACCTCCTCTGCTCGAAGGCTCGGCGTCACCTGCAATCGATGCTCTTCATCATCCGGCATGGCCCACCTCTCGTAGGCGCATCCGCACGAGCAGTACCAGAAAGAGCGGCGCGCCAACGATTCCGGTGACCACGCCCAGAGGAATTTCTCCACCAGGAACCACAACACGAGCGATCGTGTCGCTGAGTACCAGAAACGTCCCCCCGGCCAACGCCGCCGACGGAACCAACCGGCGGTGGGCAGAGCCTAAGAAAGGACGCAGCATGTGGGGCGCGATGAGCCCGACAAAACCAACATTACCGCCGACCGAAACTGCTGCAGCCGTGAGCAACCCTGTCCATACGACGGTCCATCGACGGACCATTCGGACGTCAACGCCGAGACTCTGAGCTTCCTCTTCCCCTGAGAGGAGAAGGTCCAAGGGCGAAGCCCAAAAGAACGCAGCAATGATGCCGAACACAGCAAGTGGCAACGCCAGCAAGATTTGCCTCGGTCCGGCACCTGTGACGCTTCCCAGCGTAAAGGTCACCACCGCCCGTCCCAGTTCCCAAGAGTCCTGCGCCAAGCGAATCAAGAACGAGCCGATACTGACAAAGAGTGACGAAAGCAGGAAGCCCGTGAGAAGGAGGACGATCAGATCACCGTGAAATCGCGCGATGAACAGGAGCACGAAGAGCGCCCCCAGAGCTCCGACGACACACCCAAGCGGCAACGCCATTTCAGGAAGCATCCAAGCCGGAGCAATCCCTCCAAGTCCAAGTTGGAAAAACAAGAGCGCCGCTTGTCCTCCGAGGCTCGCACCCGCAGTCGTTCCAATCACCGAAGGGCTCGCCAGCGGATTTCGGAACAGCCCCTGGACGAGGACTCCACCCACAGCCAAAGACGCACCCGCAATGAAGGCCACGGCAGTGCGCGCCCCACGGAGTTGCAAGAAAGTCCGCCGCAAATCGTCGTTTGCAAGCTCCCCCTGGCCCACCAAGAGGGAAAGCCCAGTTACCACGAGGGTGACAAAGATCAAGATGAGCAACACCGGAACGAATCGAGCTTGCTCCGCAGAACTGACTTCTTCGCTCATCGCTGGGGACCCTCAAGGACCTGTCTGAGAGCGTCGTCAAGTCGAACAAGCTCAGGTTCAGGGCGAACGGCAAAACGAGCGAACCGTGGAAGTCCGAACGAAGCACAATCACGCACCATGATGTGGTGCTCTTGAAGCAAGCGAGCTTTCAACTCGGGAACGGGGAGAGGAGAAAGCGCGGTCAAGTAGTTTGCTGCGCCCGGAAACGGAAAGAAACCATGGCATCGGAGAACGTCCAGTTGCTTTCGCCGAAGCGCGGCAATGTTGGAGCGAGCATCGGCGAGCTCTTCACCATCCCCCAGTGACGCGATCGCTGCTGCTTGGGCGGCGGCGGACACAGTCCATCTCGGACGATGGGCGTCGAGTCCAGCGACGACCTCAGGATTCGCGATGAGGTACCCGATTCGAACGCCAGGGGTGGCCAGTTCCTTGGTGAGCGAGCGCACGATGATGACGTTTTCGCCCAGGAGAGGCTCGCGGCCGACGGCTTCCTCACTCAAGGACAAAAAGGACTCGTCCACGATCAGTCGAACAGGATTCAGTCGTTGAGCAAGAGCGCGGAGACCTTCAACCTCGACCAACTGACCCAGTGGCGAGGTGGGACAACAGAGGTAGACCGAACGAGCCTTGCTCGCTCGGGTCTCCTCCAGGATCATTTCCACCGGGAAGGCGAAATGCGAAGATTCCTCAGCTCGAACGGAACGAACCACCCCACCCGCAGACCGCACAGCAACCTCATACTCCGAAAAAGTCGGGTCGACGGTGATGGCCACCTCCCCAGGGTGATGAAAGAGCTTCGCCAAGGTCCAGAGCAGCTCGCAAGCCCCATTGCCCACCGCGATTTCATCCGGAGGGCGATCCCAATGACTGCCCAAGGCGCAGCGTACCTCCCACGACTCAGGATCAGGGTACTCATCGATAGGTGCAGCGAGAATCGCGTCGCGCACTCTCTGCGTCGGCCCGAAGGGGTTCACGTTCACACTGAAGTCGATCACTTGATCGGCCACCACTCCGGCCTCCGCAGCGAACCTGGGGTGAATGCCACCATGATGCCGCGAGAATTCCGAGGTGCTCATGGACCCCACCCGATGTGCGTAAGGGCTTGAAGCCCCATCATCGTCACAACGCTCAAGTAGAAACAGCTGCGCGCCACCCGGCAACTCGTGTCGATCTGCGCGCTCGTGATCTCTGTTGATGGATCACCAAGCACATAGTGCTCTGCTTTCGTCAGTCGCACTCCCAAGAGCCCAGCCATCGTTGCCATCGGCCACCCCGCGTTGGGGCTTTCCGTTTTCCCGTGATCTCGCCAAGCAATCTTCCAGCCCCTTCTGCTGGGAAGACCCATCAAAGCCCCAGCAAGCATCAAGAGGAGGGCGCAAGCGCGGGAGGGGATCCAATTCAACAGGTCATCCAACCGCGCAACAGGCTTTCCAAGATATTCGAAGCGGCCGTGATAACCGATCATCGCATCGAGCGTGTTGACTGCGCGATAGAACACGGCCCCGGGAAGGCCAAAAAGAGCAAAGTAGAATAGTGGTGCGACAAAGCTGTCGCTAGAGTTCTCCGCAACGGATTCAATGGTCGCTGCCGCGAGTTGCTCCTTGTTCAGCTTGGATGGATCGCGACTGCAAAGCGAGCGCAAAAGCCCCCGGTCCACATCTTCCAGAACCGGCTTCCGGAGGACCTCAGACATGTCATGAGCCGCCCGTTCCAAAGCACGAATGGAGAAGGTTGTGCTGAGTAGAACCCCAGAGAGTCCAACGTGAACGACGGTCCAGGGAGTGCTGACGGCATCGAGAAGGTACGCCCCAGCCGTAAAAAGAATAGGCACCAGAAGCGCAACAAAGGCGCCGAAAAGTAGCTGGCGCGCGGGGCCTCGGGTAGGTGCGAGGAACATGAGGCGACTCGTGGTCGCGCCCATCCAAACGACGGGATGAAGCCGGGACGGCGGTTCGCCCAACAGAAATTCGAATCCCAACGCTACGAGGAGCGTTGCCCAAGGCATCTCTTGCGCGCTCTGAAGGGATTGAAGGGATTCTGACACGACCAACACCGTTGCCACGCGGTTCGACGGGGCCTCGGGTAGGTCTCCTGGCTAGACGAATTCGAAGCGTATCGCTTCGCGCTCGGCCCTCCTTCCCCAACTTTCGCTGAGTGGATTAGAACGAACTCTTCGATGACAGTGGCGTGGACCGCGCCGGATTTGCACCGGCTTCCCTGTTATGCCCGACGGGCACCCGAGGCTTAGGCCGGAATAGACTGGCGCGAAGAACTAGTCAAATCGACTCAGAACTCAATCCCCCGCTGTGCGCGGATCCCAGCCTCAAATGCATGCTTCACGGGTGTCATTTCCGTGACCGTATCGGCGATCTCGATCAACTCTGGGGCCGCCCCGCGGCCCGTGACCACAATGTTGAGCATCTCTGGCTTGTTCCGGAGAACTTCGATCACCTCCTCAAGCGGAAGCTGCTCATGACTGAGCGCGACATTGAGCTCATCGAGAATGATCACCTGGTACTTGGGTTTATCCCCGTCGCTCTCACGAATCATTTCCCGAGCAGTTTCCCATCCGGTACGGGCAGCAGCGACGTCCTTGCTCTTGTCTTGAGTCACCCAGGTAAACCCTTCACCCGAGACCACATGATCAATCTCCGGAAATCGTTTGAGCGCCTCTTTTTCACCAGTCTTCCAGTTTCCCTTGATGAACTGAACGAGCCCGACCCGCTGCCTGTTCCCCGCAGCTCGCAAAGCCAACCCGAATGCAGCAGTGGACTTTCCTTTCCCGTTGCCTGTATTGACGACAATGACTCCCCGCCGAACGGTCTTGGACCGAACCTTCTTGCATTGCTCTTCTTTGAGCGCCTGCATGCGCTCCTTGTGCTCGTCTGCAGTGCCAGCGTCTCTCCCGGGGGCGTCTTCACTCATGAAGAGGTCGTAGCTCCAAACCCATCGCGCAGAAAGTGGGGGATCGACTTGCATGGGCCTGACTCCTCGCCATGATGAGCGCCTGTGACCGCCGACGAGTCAAACAAGGCATCTCTCGCCCCAGCGCTCGCTGTGTTCGGCACGGCATCGGACGTGGGGAAAAGCCTGATCGCTGCTGGACTGTGTCGGATCCTCAGCGATAGGGGTCGGCGTGTGGCTCCTTTCAAGGCGCAAAACATGTCCAACAACTCGGCGGTAACCCCCGATGGACGAGAAGTCGGTCGCGCTCAAATGGTGCAAGCCTGGGCTGCCCGAGCCGAGCCCCATGTAGATATGAACCCGGTCTTACTCAAGCCCGGCGGCGAGGACGGTTCGCAAGTGGTGCTCCTCGGTCACCCATGGAAGAACAGCAAGGCACGAAGCTACTACGCAGAGGCATCCACCCTGCGCGATGCCGCCTTCGGTGCTCTCGAGCGACTACGACGAAACTACGACTGTGTCGTGATGGAGGGAGCTGGTTCCTGCGCGGAGGTGAACTTACGAGATCGAGAGTTCGTCAACTTCCCCGCGGCCCATGCGGCAAACGCGTCCGTCGTCTTGGTTGCCGACATCGAGCGCGGAGGAGTCTTCGCGCAAGTCATCGGCAGCCTTGCAGTGATGCCTCCAGAAGATCGCGAGCGCGTCATTGGTGTCATCGTGAACCGCTTTCGCGGCGATCAAACCCTCTTCAACGACGGAGTAACCTATCTCGAAGAAAAAGCCAGGCTGCCAGTGTTTGGTGTCGTACCTTATGTGCACCAACTGGGAATCGACTCGGAGGACAGCCTCCGCCCAGATGCACCTCTCGACCCGAGCGGATTTCAGAAGAACGATCGCGCCATCCGGATCGCGGTCATTCGCTTTCCTCACATTTCCAATGCGACGGACATCGATGCCCTCATGGGGCTCGAGAGCGTCGAAGTGCATTTCCTCAGTCGCTCACGTCCACTCGATGAATATGATCTGGTTCTGCTCCCCGGAAGCAAGAACGTGCGCTTTGATCTCACGTGGTTTCGCGAATGCGGGTGGGAGCCTCATCTCGAGACCTATCGAGACAACCAGGGCTGCGTGGGAGGCATTTGTGGAGGGTATCAGATGATGGGCGAGGACATTCACGATCCAAACGGTGTAGAAGGCTCTCCCGGAACGACGCCCGGGCTCGGTCTCCTCCCCATCACGACAACGATGAGTTCTACGAAAGTACTGGGCAACGTGCACGGCACGTGGAAACGAAATGGAGCCAAGTTGACAGGCTACGAAATCCATATGGGAAAGACCACACGGGTGAGCTCACGCAGTGACCATCGCGCTTTCGAGGCCGCCGTCGTCGACCTTTCTCCCTCCCTCCCGCAGCAAATGAGTCGCCAAGAGGCGAGTCACGAAGATGGATTGATGCAAGCCGATGGACAACTGTTCGGAACCTACCTTCACGGACTGTTCGATTCGCCGGACTTCCTCCTGGCTTTCCTGAGCGACTTAGGAGATCGCGACACCACGCGGCTCGCTTTGGAAATCGAGGAACGGGCCGCAAATCGCGAACGACACCTCTCGATGTGGGCGGATCATCTGCGCGAACACATCGACACCAACCGCCTTCTCAGCCACCTGGAGCCCCAATGAGCCTGACTCTCGTACTCGGAGGCGCCCGGTCCGGGAAGAGCCGCTACGCCGAAAACACGGCCCTTTCGCTCTCCGAGTCCCCTATCTATCTCGCCACGTCCCGCATCTGGGATGAGGACCATCATCAGCGGATTCAACAGCACCAGGCCAATCGCGGACCTCAATGGGAGAACTTCGAGGAGGAGAAGCAACTCTCGCAGCTCCAGGTGAAGGACCGGGTCATCTTGGTCGACTGTGTCACTCTGTGGCTGACGAACTACTTCGTGGACCTCAAGGAGGATGCAGGGGCTGCTCTTGACGCTGCGAAAGCTGAGTTCGAAAAAATCAACCTAAACGACAACCAGTGGATCTTCGTCTCCAACGAGGTCGGGATGAGTCTCCACTCGGCGACGAAGGCGGGGCGTAAATTCACAGATGCCCAAGGGTTCCTCAACCAGCACATCGCGACCCGCGCAAACCGAGTCGTCTTGATGGTCGCGGGGATCCCCATGGAAATCAAAAACGAGAAACAATCATGAACGAATACCGCCTTTCCACAGAGCACCAGTCAGCCGCGCGTGAGCATCAAAGCCAACTCACCAAGCCGCCAGGAAGCCTCGGGCGACTGGAGGACCTCGCTGTTCAGTTGGCAGCCTTTCAGCACACGAAGCACCCCGCCGCACGCCCCTGTTCAGCCGTGCTCTTCGCCAGCGACCATCCGGTTACCAAACACGGAATCAGTCCTTATCCCAGCGCGGTGACGCAAGCCATGGTAGCTAATTTCCAGGCGGGAGGCGCCGCAGCTTCTGTTTTGTCCCGAAGCTCCGAAGTGCCCCTGCACGTCATCGACATAGGCGTAGAGGGAGGACCAGTGGACCGGGAGTTGCCCGCTGGAGACATTCGCATGACCGATGCGATGAGCTCCGAAGTGTTCGCCGCGTGCACGCAACGAGGAGAAGGTTTCTATCAGGAGAAGTGCAGCGACCACCGAGTGCTTGTCTTGGGGGAAATGGGCATCGGAAACACCACCCCATCAGCGGCTCTCTGCGCTTGGTTGTTGGGTGCCGATGCTCCGGGAGAACTCGTGGGCGCTGGCACGGGAGCTCAGGGACAAATCCTCGAAACCAAGAAGCAAGTCGTGCGCGACGTAGTTCAGCGGTTACCCAGCGACTTGGCCCCCGAAGAAGCACTGCGTCGAGCGGGTGGTCGAGACATGGCCGCCATCTACGGATGTATGCGTGCTGCTCTCTCCAACCGATGTGCAGTGCTCGTGGATGGTTTCATCGTAACGACGGTCGCTGCCCTGTTAATCAGGAGCAATGCTTCGGCTCGAAACGGACTCATCTTCGCGCACCGCTCAGCCGAGCAGGCTCACGGTCGAGTTCTGGAACATCTTGGCGTAAAGCCTCTGCTGGATCTCGGCATGCGCCTCGGTGAGGCCTCGGGCGCACTCACTGCTTTTCCACTCGTGGAACGAGCTTGCGCGCTGCACAACCAGATGGCGACCTTCACTTCGGCAGATGTCCCCGACAAAGACGACTAGGGTTCCCGGTCCGACGAGTCAGTTGAAGCCATGCCTCTTCCCCCCGCCATTCGAGGCGCCCGTGCCTCGTTGATCTTCATGACTCGCATCCCACTCGGTGGGTTTCCCTATTCGGCTGAGGATTGGAAATGGGCGCCAGCCTACTTCCCTCTTGTGGGGATTGTGGTGGGCAGCCTATCGGCGGGCGCCTTCACTCTGGGAAAGTACTTGGGCGATTTCCCAGCTGCGATTCTCGCGGTGATGATGAGTGTTTGGGTCACAGGCGCCTTCCATGAGGATGGGCTGGCCGACACGGCAGACGCGATGGGCGGCGCTCATAGCCGAAAAAAGCTTCACGAGATCCTCAAGGATAGCCGCATCGGGACCTACGGTGGGTTAGCATTGGTCTTGGGGATCTTTCTCCGCGTGAGCTGCCTCGCGGAACTCTCTAGGCTGGGGTTGACGGACTGGTCCCAACCACTCGCGGTTCCGTGGATTCTGATTGCGCTCCATTGTCTGGCTCGAGTGGGGCCGGTCATACTGATGGCAGCCCTCCCCTATGTGGCAGGAGAAGGTGCCAAGGGGGCTTCCGTTGCCGCTGGCGGCAACGCAGTCCAGGCAGTGATCGCAAGTCTCTGGGGCTTGGGCGTGTTGAGCTTCTCGGCATTCGTGGGAGTCCCACTCGCCGTCCTCGGCGCGACGACAATGGGTTTGCTCATCACCACCGCATGGATGGGGCGCTGGTTTCATCGCCGAGCAGGGGGGGTGACCGGAGACTTTCTGGGAGCCACAGAGCAAGCGATCGAAATGGTTCTCTTGATGACCGTGCTGTTGATCGTACAGCGAGGGACCGCAGGACTACTGTGAAACGGTTGATTGTCTTTCGACACGCCCGTGTTCTCAAAAAGGGACTCTGCTATGGGCGCTTCGATCCTGATGTCGAAGAAGTGACAGACGAACTCGATCTCCCAATCAAACGACTGAAGCGCCTACAAAACGAGGGTGCCACACTCTCTCTCGTGAGTTCGCGTGCCGCTCGCTGCCTCAAGGTTGCACGGGTCCTTAGTGAAGGCCTTGGTCTCGCCATGAAATTCAACCCACGAATTGCTGAACTGTCCATGGGAGATTGGGAAGGGCGCCTCTACAGCGAGCTGGACGGTTTGCCGGAGTTCTCCGACTGGATGCAGAACTGGCAGACTACGGCCCCTCCCGGAGGGGAGGCGATCCCACAGCTTGAAAGGAGGGTCGAAGAGTTCCTCTGTCAACTATCGAATGACGGATACACCGTGGTTGTCAGCCATGCAGGAGTGGTTCGTTGCCTGCGCGTGTTGCTCGAAACAAAAACCTGGTCAGACGCGATGAATGAACCGATTCCGCACCTCACGCCCATCGAGTTCGAAGTCACGCCTGAAGTGGACCTCGACTAGGGGGTGTCCTTAATTGGCGGCACACAACATCGCGCAGGCGAGATGGACGAGCGCTAGATAGTTCTGCGC
>WURV02145494.1:0-18539 GCA_011762755.2 Epimenia babai
CGACCCCTTGGACGCCAGTCACCACCGCCACGTTGCATACCACCCCGAGGTTTCGGCTGGGTCTTCTTTACTTCGCACTGCAACACACCGCGGCCTCGTGATAAATAATGAACAGACGCAATGGGAAAAGTCTGAAGCAAGACCCGCATTAGTAAACCAGTCATCAAACTGGATGATTGATAAAAAGCCGATATATGCAAGCTCGTATCACTTACCTTCCACAGCATTGAAATTCAGTGACCAATGAAATTCATCAATATAACACTGCGTGTATAAATAAAACTGTCCCAGATGAAAGCGCGTGAATGTCAACGGGCCTCACTTCAAACTTTTGTTAGTGTTACTAACAAATCACGATATACAATCAAAAAACCGTATCAAGCTTTGATTTCAACCGGCAGTTAAATATAAAAGATTGCACTGTTTGCCACTGACGCATAATAATCTTTATTGACAACAAATATAAATATAAACAGCATCACACATTGGAAAAAACTATTTCATCAGTTGAGTTTCAACAAATTTGGATGCTGCAAAGAAAGAATCTGTATAAAATGTGTTTGATAAGTCAGTTTGCTCGAGCCAAGTTTACGGGATGTGTACCTCAAGCGACCATCACCCGACAAATCCGCGGCATTCCACAGAGGCTCGGATCACGCGGCTGCAAGTGAACAAATTCAATGTCAATCCTCACTCTATATTTACAAGGCGGCGATGGTTTTCACTTTTGCTTTTAGTCTTTGTTACGCGGAGTTGAAAAGATGTCACTTTCGGCGATAACTATTAGACAGATGCGATCGCAATGTAAAACTTTTTCAATCTGTAAAAAATAATTCCGCCATCTGACTTGGCTTCGCGTTAAAGAATGTAATAGAAGCCATTTCGCTGTCTCTGCTGACAATAAAACAAAATCACGTCAGAAAATTGCCAATAAACAACAATAAGACAAATTTTGATGCACAATAAAACATGTGCAAATCACGAATTGTAATCAATGCAATTGCAAAAAAAAGGACTGTTATAAATGTCACACATACACAAAGACAAGACCAATTCTAAGTATGTAAACACAGCTACAACCAACACCAGAAATTTACGTGCTTATTGCGGTAGAAAATGTTGATCAATACAAATAAAATTGACAGATTAAGGTTCCAAACACAAAAGCCTGCTCAAACATATTTTACACACAAAGAAAATCAATCGCTCCATTTTTTTAAAACAAGCAATAAAAGCTCCTGAAATTTTCAAATTGAATGCAAAATTTCCGTCTGCCAATGGATGTCCATTCCGCTAATTTGGTATTGAGTGTATCCACAAAAATGAGGAGGAAATAAAAGTCGGCACATGTACCTCTTTGCCATTGACAGTGTGCATCCTCTTTTCGGTAGCTTTTTTAAGACCCTCCTCATCCGTATAGTTGATGAAGCAGAAGCCGCGCCTCTGGTTGTTGGGGTCCATTGGAAGATCGATTTCACTGATCTGAACACACAATGCACTCTTCTACCACATAACCGATATAGTGGCCCCACTATAGACAATAATCTCATCAATAAGATAGAGATCATCATACCTGCTCGAGATAACAGGATAGCCGTTGCTTTGCTGTTATGTCAAAATAGTCCTAACACCGGACGACGCAGTCAGTTAATGAAAAAGTAAAAATACCAACTCAGAGGATACTTCCAAAACAACGGGCTATAACACTCATAACATCAACAATATCGTAATTTATCTACAAAGAACCTGGCCTTGTCGCACTGTCTGGGTCATTATTTGATAAGCTCACCTGTACACATGTCAACATGTCATCGACCATTGATCGCCTCATTTATAAAGCCACTGTCTTAGTCATAATGTTAGTCATCAAAGTTAGTCCGGACACTGATCAACATATCAGGTTGAGAAATAACTAGTGCAAACCACTTACGAACGCTTTTACGCTACTCAAACGGCTGCAAAATATTAACGTGTTTTAATACACTGTGAAGCTTTTTTGTGGGGAACAAAGCGCATCATTCCACTTCTAAATTTTTTATTTTAAAAAAAACGTACACACACTAAATTCTGGTATAATGCCGTGACCCATGCAGAATCAACAAACGAGCAAATTGTACATAGAATTACACCCCACACACACGCACATGTAATTAAAATTATTGGTTAAAGTGCCAAAACATAATTATAATGAATATATCGCGATTGTTGCCAACTATCATGTTCATTTGAACGCTTATCTCAGTAAATTTATTTAATTATCAGCTATCCAACTACCTTCCTCACCAAATAAAATATAACCTCGACTCTCGTCCCTGTTTTCCGGGTGCACTTAACCAACAAAGATCACTATTAAAAAATCCAGCGGTCATGAATGTATGTAAAAATTGGCTAACCATAAACTGCAAATGTTCTATCAATGTGAAACATGCCAATATTTATGCTTTAAGTCAAGCAATATATCGGAAATTAACAAGCGTTTTAATAAAATTATTATTAATTCTTTTATGCGATAAATATGTCTCAGGGAAGTGGCCTGTTGAAATTCCTACTTAGGTGATACTCATGTCCGACATTTGCGCAAGCAGCCCATACGTCATGACCATGTCTTACCGTGCCAAACTGTTCAAAGTATGTTCTGATTTGTTCATCTGTTGCCTCTTTACTCAAACCACCGACAAAAACCTTTGTGATTACTTCACGCTTCGTTGCCTGCTTCATCTCTACGACTCGCGAGTCAAGTTCGTGTTTTGGCTCAGCCAAAATCTGCGAAGAAGAGACATAGGTCTCGTCACACAAAATGACACCAGTGCTAAAACGAATAAACTCACTTAAAAAACATTACAATGCTTTCCTTTTGAAAAGTAAAAAAATTTGAAAGAAAATTTGTAACAAGATATAACTGTGCCAGAAATAAGAAATACAAGACCCCCAAAATCTGTCTCCTTGGAGAGGATATCAATATAAACATCAAAAGCTCTAAAGCTGCTTGTGACTAGACAACTTGAAAAATAACCAAAAAACAAACTGAATAACGACCTTAGTACTAAAATGAATTTTATTTCGATATAATAATGTAAAATGTATCACATAATGACACACAAGTATGACATTACCCAGTAATTTTACCTGTGTTAAAGCAGAAGACTCTTTGAAAACAACAAACGCGAATCCACGAGATTGGCCGTTAGGGTGTGTCTTTATGTCACATTGTTCTACCTCGCCATATTTCTGACAATAAGCCTTTAGCGTATCTGGAATTGAAAAACTTGTGGTACCTAACCATGTAATAAAATGATTAACGCATCAGAAACGCCTAACTTCTACTTATCTGAGGTTATGTACCCGCTAGAGCAGCAATGAATGTCTACATATTCATTCTCATATATAAACCATGTAGCCCTGTACGGTGATTGACACAATCGTTTGATATATGCAAAAGTTTTTCTCACTTTTCCCTTTTTATTCAACCTCTAACCCACAATAAATGCAAAATGTAAAAAATGACATAATGTACATAAACTAACTTACATACCTGCCTTGGTCCCATAATTGAGACCTCGAACAAATAACTTTCTGAAAGAAAACAAAATTTGCATATTCATATATCCAATTCGAAGAACGAATTTTGGCGCATTAAAGCCATAAACCCAATATCTATAGTACCTAGGAGATCTGGCAAGACGTCTATGTCATGAAAAATTAAGTCATCTCACAATGTTAGAATTGGAATGCTGGCGATATTTGTGACCCCCTTCATCTACGGTTACATCTGAGGATGAATCTATTGTATAAGCTTAAGTTTCCATACGAATGAAAATCCATGAATCAATGTCGTTTCATGTATTAACCATAAACCCAACTTGTAGCATAAACTAATAGCAAGAATGGAGACCTAATTATAAGGTACAACATAGTCCTACCGATCATCCTCAGGTTCTTTCGATTCATTTTCGGCTGTCGTTTGGTCTTCGGTAGTTTGTTCTTCTGTTGCCTGTTCTTCCGTATCTTCAAAATTATCCGCTGTATCATTGTCAAGACAGAATTCTCCGTTATCAGTGTTTGCCATATTAAAATTTTAAGAATAGGCGCGAAAAGACAGACGAAACAATCAAATGGTGAAACGGATTGAAATGAAGACAGGAAAAGTGCCGAATGGCGCCGGCTAAGCTATCACAAAACCACGTGACGACAAAGAAGCCTATAATTTATTCAGGCATGTCTATAACCCTAGCCCATAGTAGAAACAGTTACAGTAACTTTTTTTTTCGTACAACCTGTTGTAAATAAATATTATGAGGGACTATGAAATATCATAATAAAATGTCCAAAAACCATAGTAGGACCAGTTTAGTGCAGTTTGGGGAGATGATCAGACAAAGTGATATTACAGGCCATTTTTGTTCAAAATAAATATTATGCGGGACTATGAAATGTCATAATAAAATATGTCCAAAAACCATAGGGACCAGTTTAGTGCAGTTTTGGGAGATGATCAGACAAAGTGATATTACAGGCCTTTTTGTTGTCCTTTACAATGTTGCCTATGTGGATAAATTAACACCACAAATGGATTAACCTCAATTATAAGATGTATGGGTAAGCGCCGTAGTACCGTAGAAAAACTAACCGAGTATGGGCAAACAGTGGACCATGTACCATTCACGCCACCAGTGCCACACGCCTACGGACAGTCTACATACGTCGCAGACTCCGCCCAGTCTGTGACAGTAGATGAATATCTATCTTAAACGAGATAGCGAAGAGATGAGCGCCATAGACACTATGGAGAGACCATTTATTTAAAGTACGGCATGTCAGGGGGAAGAAGCCCTTACCTAACATCACCGCAAAGGCTACCCAGGCCCCTATGAGCAGGCGGAGTGTAAGGTGCTTTTTGCCCATATCATGACAATACGAAAGCGCCAGATACGTAGTAGCTATACTGGCTAGAAAGGTATTTGAATCAGTCTCTTCTGGATTCAAGTCAAACGCTCTAACTACTACACTAACTGCTCCTTCAAATCTGCTATATATAGTTTAGGAAAGTACTGTTATCGAGACCAAGGGCCACTTGTCGCAGCAATACGAGCAACACATCACTCATAGTCTTACTCTTATACTTTTAATCGAGCTTCTAGCTTCTCAAGTTATTTCTTTAATAAAAAGACGCTACCATTCCAGGAATGCTTAATTTTCTATGAGACAACATGCAAGAAATGAGACTCTCAAAATATTTGATCATGTAAGTAGTCATTAACCACCCCGACATGATTCGTATTCTCATGATATCTTTTGCTCCAGAGTGCTTGATTCTCGGTGACATTATGTGAATTTGATGGTTGGTATGGTAGAGATACCAAACAACATCATAACATGAGTATCCATCTCCATACTAAATATTTTTTCATTGGGTCGCTGTCTTGAATTTTGTATACTTGTATATAAGCATAATTATGTAACTACCACCCGAGCGCACATTGGCTGTTCCCGCCTTGAAATCACGTGACCTGCCCCTCTAACTTCGGACGAATACCACTAGTTTAACAGTTCGTCTATTTCCCGCAGTCAATTCACATCGCCATATTCAAGCTTACGTTAACTATGTCCGCCTCATCAAATAGCATCTTGATTCGTCGTTTCAAACATCACCGGATGCACAAATCTTTCCAACGATAGACCCTTTAGAAACGTGTATAGTTCTTGTTCGCTTACATGTACATGTTCGCTCATATGTACATTCAACCGTGTACGCCGTATATTACTTCTCGACGCGTATATCAACGGACCTGAAACATTGGATTCTTCCTCGGATTATACTCCACTTCTAGCTACCATCTATCGTCTGTGAATACAATCGTGAAAGTAGACACTTTGGTGACTTATTTATCATTAATACGTTGAACCACATAACATGTGTCCAGTTAAGATGTACCATCCCATTTTGTTGATAAGAGGGAGGCCGACACGAACTGCTATAAACGTCTCTCCCACAAATTAAATAAC
The DNA here is from genome assembly GCA_011762755.2 of Epimenia babai. Taxonomy (NCBI): domain Eukaryota; kingdom Metazoa; phylum Mollusca; class Solenogastres; order Cavibelonia; family Epimeniidae; genus Epimenia; species Epimenia babai. The sequence goes on from WURV02145494.1 coordinate 6,004, forward strand.
ACCATGAAGTCATTTCCTCCATGTTTGAGTTGAAACCACAATCTTTGGCATTTTTTGATCTAATAGGTTGCATCATCGATATAAAGTACAAAGAACCGTCATCGATACACATTTCCATCAGCCGAGCTAATTTTAGTCGGGGTATTCAAAATGTTATTTTATATTTTTATATTTTTTAGAGTAACATTAACATTCTGTATACAACCTTTACGACACTGGCGTACCATGTTACTGTATTGCTATGATGAAATAATGCAAATTCCACCAGTAAAATGTACAAAGGTTGCACAAATTTCGATTTCGAATACGCACAAACCATGAATTTTATTTTCCGCTTACAGGAAATTTTCAATTTTCGTATTTGAAAAGTTGCATTGTGCATCATTGTGAAATACCACGAATGTACAAAACAGAATTGTAAACGCTACAGACATTAATAATATAGCACACACACCCTCCAGGATAATGCAAAATATTTCATAAAAATAAATTCGCATATGCCTAAAACGGAATACCGCAGGATGCACGTAACTGTAACTAATGATAAAAAGGGGCCTGTTATTCTAAGGCTGTGATATTAAAAGCAGTCTACCATTCTAAGACTCAACAGTGAAAAAGGCAGTATTATTCTAGGACTAAGCAGTGATGAAAGCAGTCCACTATCCTAAAACTGAGCAGTGATAAAGGCAGTATTATTCTAGGACTAAGCAGTGATGAAAGCAGTCCACTATTCTGAGACGGAGCAGTGATAAAAGCAGTATTATTCTAGGACTAAGCAGTGATGAAAGCAGTCCACTATCCTAAAACTGAGCAGTAATAAAGGCAGTATTATTCTAGGACTAAGCAGTGATGAAAGCAGTCCACTATTCTGAGACAGAGCAGTGATAAAAGCAGTATTATTCTAGGACTAAGCAGTGATAAAACCAGGCAACTATTCTAAGACTCAGCAGTGATAAAAGCAGTTTTTTTTCTCATACGCATTAGAGTACCAAGCCTGAATGTTAGACCACGGAAATCCACATTATACTATGTGGATTGAATTCAGTGCATTAAAATGTGAAAATGCAGTCAGGTTCGCATCTGATGGATGAAGAATTATTGTACATTGAAAGTATGTTAGTTCACCATAGTTCTAGATGGCAGCGAAATTGTAGAAATCATTCAGATCAGCTTTCAAAGAACTACTGATCTACCCGTCCTTTAGACTGAAGAACTTCACACTGTGATTCAGCAAAAAGTAAAGCGAGCACAGTCAAAGTTGGGTACTACAATTTGGTTTATTTACAGCACATGATACACATTCAGGACAACCACTAAATACAGTATAAAACAGCGGGGATGGTAGAGTATGCAGTCGCAGTTGTCACCAGTACGCCGAACCAAGTACCTGAAACAATTGCAATTTTTACACTTATCACAATACACTTATCATCAATAGCACACCATTCTACATGATTAAGTATTCATGAGTATTTACTAGTTCACTTTGCTAACAATGAGAATTCACAACACCTTTAGACACTAAACCAATCATGGAAAAACTATATCTGATGAGCCATATATTACCTGATACAATTCCAGCAGATACACTCACTATGTTGACAATCAGTACAATAATAACTTGGTATTGCAGCACTTTGTAATTGTGGCTGCTGACCACCAGAATTCTCCATGCCTCCACTAATGCACATAATTCTAGAGTATCTACACCAGTGGTCAGCATCATCGTACATTCTCACCAGGAGCCGGAACTGACCAATGCTACCAATTTTTGTCAATACTTGAATCAACAAGTTTACACTGAGAGCTTGATGAAAGTTTCATTGATAAGACATCAGGATTAAATAACTCTTCGACCACTGACTCACCACTGACTCACCACTTACTACTTGCGTGCTTATTTAGACCAACGCAAAACGTTATCCAAATCTTTAGTTGAAAAATCAGATGAATGTGAAAAATAGACACAGACCTTTATTTATAAGTTATAAAATATGTCTAGTCTGTGAGGAGGTTTATCCTCATTCAGGTTACTAGCCATTGATAATTAATTTACAAAACTGTGTGATGAGCAACCAAAACAATCAAACAGAGATGCATCTTAGAATAGATCCATAATATAAAATATATATATATATATGTATTATTTGTGATATATTTTATTTGTGAGTCATTCTGCAGTCAGAAAAATACGAGGGAATTGCTGGCACATCTGTTACAGAAATGCCTTCTATAATTACTTGTCAAAGCCAGTCAGTCATTTGGTCAACTGTTTTAGCGGCCTTAAAGGGCAAACTATTAATGTTGCTATCTATATTTATTGGGGTTCATTTGGCTCGTACTGCAGGAACAGTTAGGAGTATTGCCGTGTGCGATCTTGGAGTCACAAAAATATCGCGATTTTACTATAAATTATGCGGATATCCGAATGATTCATGCCGTGTTGCATCCTGGCTTTTGATCAAAAACAACAGAGTTCAAGCTACAGTGAGTGTATGTGAAATTCAATAAGCGAAAATGTGAATTGCAATGCATTAGATAACGTTACTGCAGCACAGGAGCCCGGAACGCTAAATAATACACCTCGGTACAAAAAAAGCCATACTGAAAGTTAGTAAGAAAAATTCTATGTTGACGTTTAAGCTATTTACTGAACAATTTATGACAACTACAATTGTTGATAATAGTAATAGCATCTAATAACCAGCATTACGCGCCATTTTAGAAATACCACTTTTAGAAATACCACCTCATATGATTGATGGCATAGTGTCATCAACAAATTTTTTAATCATCTTGAATATTTCTATATGACCCTGTAAACTGCGACATGATTGCTACACATACTTACACACATTACTAATATTAGTAAATCGAGCCTTGTTTCTAACACTGTACTAGCTTCATTATATCAACTTACTGGTGCGGGCCTAGTAAGGCCTGTATCCACGTCCACCGCGACCCCTCGTCTTTCCAAAACTGCTCCCCTGATCTGGAGTAGAAAACAGGAACAGAATAATACATCCAGAATGCATCACCCCTTTCTCATCTAGAAATTTTTTTACACACCCCTCATCTCGTATTCTTTTTGCTGAAATCTTCCGTTTTTATTATTATTACTCAATACGTACCTAAGTTAATATTCTGGCAATTTGCATAAAATCTTAAAAGTTTTGTTAACTGTCAATCACTAATGTTACTTCTAATGTTCGAATTTGTTAAAACCCAGTGAACGCCGAAAATAGCAGTTGCCAACTGCGTGTCGATTGGACTAACCACTGAATATATTAAGCAAATCCCCACAATGGATGTCGGCCGAATAGTGGAAATACGGGAAAGCCGAATTAGATTAAATAGCCGACATGAGAGGGAGAGGATTAATAGCTACGAAGATAATATAACAAATAATAAACGATACATATTTTTAAAGAGGCAAGGAAACATTATATAGTGTGGAGACTGGTACGAGTTTCCTCATGCACGGTTCGTAATAAAGAACTAGGCAAGCGTTGACCATCAGTGCCATCGCAAGATAATGGGAATGTGTGTTGATTGGTTGAATTTGTGTCGTTCAAAGAGCATACACACTTTACATGACACTGTAGAAACTCTTGTGTCTTTGAATAGGAGACAAACTTAGAAAACGGGAAACTACACTTAGTAGATGGAGAACCCACTTGAACTAACAAGGCACTTCAGTTAGAATCCACGCAAACGCTAAATGAAGATTCCTTAGGAGAGTTATATTTCGAGTGAACAATCGAAATTTGATTGGCAGGGGATTTAGTACCATAAATAACTCGTAAACTCAAACTACGAACTCCTAACAATTTCATATTTTTAAGTATTCTTGATGTTATCTTTGGAACATAAATCATGATAAATAGTATCAGATGTTTTCAATGATATCCTCTTAATGAAATAATTCTGTGGACTAAAATTCCCCTCAAAATCATTGGCTTTATTTAGTAGTGAAATGAATAAAATGCATATCGTGTACATTCTACGAAAAAATACAAAACGTTAACTGATTACACACTGTTATAAGTACAACAGTACAAATATCGAGAGTATGTTAACATATGTCTAATATTATGGTATACAAAACTCACCATAGCCACCGTAACCCTGGTCGTAACCGCCCCAGCCCCACCCGCCTTGGCTATAACCACCGTATCCACCTTGACCATAGCCGTAGCAATCGTACGCGCCGCCATAACCACCGTACCCGCCGTACCCACCATACTGACTGTAGCCCTGGTAACTGCCGCGTCCAAACCCTGAATCATGACCGACATCTCAATACGACGTCTAACGACAATGGCTAGTCGTTTTATACGGCAAGATATCAGTAAGCGCACACGTGTATACTAAATCCAATCCCATTGAGCATATCTGGGATATGATTGGTCGAAAAGTCAACAGGGGAAGCAGCACACGACCGTTGCGAATTAGAGGCAGCACTACACGAGGAATGGTGTAGGGTACGCACGCATTAATATATTTTATAACACATGGCGGAGATTCAGCACCTAATCTCAGGGATGAGAGAAGAGTTCTTGCCATCCTGAATGCTCGTGGCGGTTACACGAAATACTGACATTAATAGACATTTTTGGGAACAAATGTTATTTGAAATTTTTTTGGGGCATAATTTGTAATATTTTTTGGAACTAGAAATTATTATTACTAAAATACCACATAATCCCTATACTTGCTTGATTTCATCTGTATAATAAACCACTAAAAAGGATCACAGGAATATCTAGATGTTAATGACATGACTAAAATGCGACACTTACACAATAGGTACAGTGAAATATACAGTGGGGTTTAACTCTCTTCCCTTAAGTATATATGCGTGACTACAAAAGCATTAAAATCCTTATTAAAACAGTAATCGCCACACACACACACATACGGAATCTGCTATACAAATCTCTTGACGACGATGTAAAGCGCTACACAAATCCAAATCGTAATTTCAAAAATGAATAACTGCACCGATCACCACATAAGTTTCCAAAATGGCAATCAGAAGCTATTAATTTCATATCTATTTTGGCAAATACATGAGAATTACAGACGTTCAATATGTAACGTTCGATCCAAGTTTGTATATCGTATGTGCTACTTCTTTAGTGGTCTGTACGGTATTAAAGTAAAATAGCAATCAAATTACCCCTGCCTCCACGCACTGCAAACCCTCTGCCACCGCGACCTCTAGGGACCGACTTTTTCACCTCGCACTGCAAATCAACGTTATACATAAACAATACATAGTGCATTCGGTCGATGCAAGAGTGAGATTTGTGACAGTTGTTAGTCGAAGGAGACAAATACACCGCAGCACAGGACATGGTTTAGTTACAAACGCATTACGACCGCCGGTCAATGCCATTATAATATCTGGCAAATATTCATCTTTTGCTGTGGAAGAAAATCTATCTTCATTTCTCTTTACCAAGAGCTATCTACAAAGAAGAAGGTTATTATCATTATCATCAATGTTATCGCATGATACTTATAACACGTGGATTATATAAACTGCGTTATATAACTTGAACATCTGTAAAAGATATATTTACGTTGAGATAAATACAAGCAAAGACACGGTTTTTCAACAAACATGCATTTATTAATTCGAATTACATTGAATGGACATAGGGACCAGAGGCAATACAAGTGTATATTGCATAATGCAAGAGAGTCACAAATCTCACTGCCGTAATAGGAGCGACAAAAAACACGCACAACACCGCAAAAATAGACATATTCCATTTTTAATCGTCCATCAAAATCTGAATCCAAAAGAACATAAAATCCACGACGATCTACGAATCTCCGATCTATTTATCTCCGATCTATTTTTTTAGAATCAGATGGCTGGAACAAAGTTATCGAGATCATTATAAATTTATCGAGCCATCAAAATCGATCTAGCGCGGTAAGAGATGAAGTACAATGTGTACCTCTGATGACCACCGCCCACCACTGGACAGCCGACTGTATCGCCACGCGCACCCATGGCTGGAAGTCAACAACAATCACGTCAGTACTCATCATAGCAATGCGTACGCAGCCAAGCCATGTGCCCGCACATGTCGTTTTGTGCATCACGTTGCAATAGTGGAGGTTTCGGTGCACACGTAACAAACAAGTACACGCCCGATAGATGTGCAAAAAATTTACTTCGTTACATTTTGATGCATTCGATAAACCGTTCTTCTCATACCAATTTTATTGACAATATACTACTTGCGTATTCTAATTTATTCACAGTTTCTCTTCCGAAATATTCCACAGTATATCTATCAATTCTTCACTGCTTAATCATAGTATGCGCTACTTTAGCATCAATTTCATGCCAAAAACGGTCGTCCAATTATCATTCGTGTTTTAAGTTATTCGAAGCATTTTCCCGTCTGACTTTATCTCAGTAATTATGCGAAAACACCCATAGTGGTATTACAATTCAGCCTACCGGATGAAAATCACAGGTATATACATTGACCTTGCAGTGCCATACTGCATTCTAGATCTATACTCTATATATTAGCACCATTTTCTATGACCAAACACGGGTCTTCTAGTTGTCAGTTGTCATGTAGCTTTATAGCTTGCAAGAAATGACTTTTACTGGCGACATTGTGCAGCCCATTTGTCAAGAAAAGACCTGATGGACCTCGCAATAATTTCTTCCGAATTTAGTGGATTTCTTAAAAATTTCATGATATAAGTAGCCGTATTAGTCTTGTAAAGTAAGAGAAAAATGAGGTAGGTAACACCTTTTGAGACTAATTGAATTTTATGAATCCATATAGTCGTAAATTAATTTTGATCACAATTAACCTGCATACCTATTTATTGCCACATCTCCTTTAAAGATTTCATTTTCAGAGGCCAGAAGATGAACTGTTTGAATATCACAGCTACAACCAACCATATCCCCTACAAACTGAATTACTGTATTTCACCCTGCCATTTCTATCCATTTTGGGGCCACAGACACTGCAATTTTGAGTAGAATTTCACTATCAATTGGATGCAAAATCAGGGGCAAATATGTCTCAATACTCGATAATTGCTTGAAAAAAGCCACACCTGCCACAATATCTGCCACATGTAAATAAGACATGATGTGCTACAAGAAATTAACTTTTCACACATAATGCAATTTTACTATTCAAACCAATCAAACCAAGAGAATTCATGAACAAAGAAATACCATAAAAATACAGAAACAGAAATAGATGTCGCAACCAAAACCAACCTCTTTGTCATGGATTGTGTGCATTCTCTGAGCCGTCGCCTTCGTCACTGCCGATTTGCTAGAGAATACAATAAATGCATATGGCTTCCGCTTGTTATCGCTGTCGACGGGCACGGATATTTCTGTCACCTGCAGGTACAGCGACACAATTCCGTGTATGTCGTAATTAGCAAACGTTCATACTTAGTTTAATCAATAAAATTAAACTACGAGACTTGTATACACTATACAGCCAGTAACTTATCACATCAACTTGGTGATCTATACTGTAGGTGTTAAACCTAGATCTGAAGTCCTGTATGAATACAAACATCTTGAAAAAAATCAAGTAACTATCCCACAGGCTAAACCTATACATGATTAAAGTAAAAGTATCCCTTAAACTAAGGAAGAAAAATCCTAAAAACAAAACAAAATATTTGCGTCTTACCGTTCCAAATCTCTCAAAGTGTGTGCGAATTTCATCGTCTGTAGCCTCTGTACTTAATCCCCCAATAAATATCTTCGTGGCATCTTCTTGCTTGTTCGCCAGCTTTGGGTCTATTAGTTTTCCATCCAATTCATGCTTTTCGCATGCAAGAAACTGAACACACAGCGTGATAAATATAGAGTTATAATAATTAATAATCAAGCAACAAGGCAATGCAGCAAGACACACGAAAGAATTATCACATTTTAATGCCAAATTTGCAACTGCACCAAGTAAATTATATGAGGTAACTGCAATTACACACACGACTTTAAATATCAGACTGATAAAGTAGTTTCAAGAGTTCAAGGGCACCTCACTGTCAGTGTTGGACTGTACTTGATTGTTGGGCGAACTATGCTATAAATATCAATATTAATAAAATGGATATAAACTTGTCATATGTAAAACACAGCTGATAAGATAACCTGCTTTGTAAATCACCTGCGTAACAGAAGCGACATCTTTGAAGACAACGAAAGCAAAACAACGAGATACTCGTGTCCCATCACGGCTATTGATATTAGTTTTCAAATCGCACGTCGACACTTCGCCAAACTTTTCACAGTAACTCCGTAAGCCCTCTGCAAACACATCAATCTTAATATAAACATGCAGTAATCATTCGTTGAAAAAAGGGCTAGCATGGCGCAAGTTATGCTCCAGTTGTGGAGGTATTAACACACACGAATGAAGAAATTGAATACAAAAAATTAGATTGCATCTCTCTTAATATAAAGTTCATCCATAAGTTATTTTCTTTTGCCTATTATCGTACTCGGCTATAAGAGTGGCTGCCATTTTGTATTTTCTGCATGTGTATGTTAAAATTGTAGATAATACTGAGAGTAAGAAATTGCTTCGAGTGCAATGACAGACTGTAGAGGTAACAGTAGGACAATGCGTAAACATAGATTGAACGCGGTAACCAAGGAAAATGTGTTCAGAGTAGTAGATGGATGGAATGCCATTCCGGAAAGTTCTATATTGGCAAATACGATTCGCTTATTCAGCATAGCGTTTGAGGAGCACTGGGAAAACCAGATTAAGTACGATATAAAGGCACCCTGCCGTATGTGTGTGTAAAGCCTCTCCCTGACTACTATCAAGAGGGACAGAAAAGCCACGGCTAGACCCTAACTTCAAGCCTGTTTATACATAGATATAGATAGATACATAAAGTATATAGTATAATTTTTTTAATGGATTGCTATGCAATATCCATTATGTAGCCTAATAGGTATGTAGGCATGTGTATATCGCATTCTACTAGCTACGGGTAGAATTTTCTTTAATGTAAATAATCACAATTTCAGTAGCTAAACTCATTGTATAATTCATTAAAGCTAATAACATTAGACCCAAAAATATTCCATTTGGCAAAAATTTTGGCTTGTAAATTGTTAGAGCTAAGGTGGTCATATAAATGGCAATGAAAATGGTTACATGGGGAAAATGGGAAGCAAAAGATGAAACTTCAGCCCGGAACAATACATTACAATGAAAATGTCGCTCACTTTATACTACATAAGCTGAGCTAAGCAGCTATATTAAATTACCTTCTTTAGTGTTGAAATTCAATCCGCCGATAAATAATTTTCTGAAATGAAAATGCCATGAATTTATTAACTATGTACAGCGTCATATAACAATGCAAGTAATACGTGATCTAATACTAATAACATTAAATATATAGTATAAATAAATTAGTAGAGAATGACTCAAATTCCTGTATTGTCATAGGCTACATCCTTCCGGGTCTCGCTCACCGATCATCTTCGTCGTCTTCCTCAACTGAATTTTCAACAGCTTCAGATTCCATTTGTTCATCTCCATTTTCTGTTGATTGGCCATTCATATCATGATCTGCCATTGTTTCGCTAAAACAATTAAGAATACGTTTTATGTTAAATTTCTTTGTACAGTAGAAAGAAATGGCAAAATGGCGGTAACAGAGTGAGGGACCACGTGACAAGTAAAATAACCGGATATCATATAATTAAACTAAACACACCCATCAGGTTGTCAAGATGAACATTGGAGATTGATATTTTTTTTAAATAGGTTCCCATTTACTCTTCTGTCACCGTTAACCCAGCAAAGCCAATAATATTAGTACCTGACAGACTTGCAATACAACTTAATTAATGGTTGGTCAAAAAAACACCTGTTTAAAACAAGCCAACAGAGATTTTAGAGACACCTCGCTTCATTTAATAGATGAAGACATAGACACATTACCATTACGGTTAAAATATCACGAAATTCCCTTTGAATGTCGGCATAAAACTGAATGTTCTATCAATACAAAGAGTAACCATATTTTTCTCCTTTTTTAAAATCAAAAAGAGGAACCGCATAATTCAGGGTAACTTTGACCAAAAAGATTCTATATTGGTACGCATATATCTCACGCGTCCTTGTCGCCTATGTATCGCTTAGCAACGATACACAAAAGATCGGAATTGCCGAGTTTTTCATTACAGGATAATTTTAATACTCATTACAGAATTTACTGATAGACTACATATAGTACCTTTGTATTTACGACTGTTATCCCAATTAACGATGGCGAGTGCAGATGTTTTGAATGTCGAAGAAACTTTACGCAACCTTGCAATTACAAAACGAATGCGTGTTAATGAGTTCTTCAAGGATTATGATAATTTACGTTCAGGCTATGTGACCCGTGAGTTTGATCAATTCCGAAATAATCCTGACAGTTATCTGTTATGAAGTATCACTGTTCTACAAAATAAGCTATCTTATTCCTAATAGGCATTCCAAAATAATTTCGATGCTAAACGATCATGTACCTCTATAAATTCAATTAGTCTCAAAAGGTGTTACCTCATTTTTTCTCTTACTTTTCAAAGACTAATACGGCTACTTATATTATACATTTATACCTCTATCATGTCATCCTACTCTCTATTTTCGCTCACTTACTTAAACTAAGTGAGCTATCAAACGAACATATAACAGCAATAAACAATCGATGGACAATTTTATGGCCTTGATCATATATAAAAAGTCAAAAGCATTGAACGTAAATTGATTTTTATAACTACGCTCTATTGAGGCGAGTTCAGGTCTATCCATATAGGATGAATTCAGGTCTATCCATATAGACTTTTTTCATCACATAACTGGCAGCACCCCCATGCCAAATGTTATAAGTGACAATCATTATTCACGGTGCTATCATTTTCTGGAGCATTTCAGTAAGAAATCTCAACAGATGGTTTAACCCTCGCATATCTTTCATCAGACAAGTGTCAAACATCATAAGAATTTAGTATTTCCCATTGTGAGGTGGTGCTAAATACCATACATGGGGGGAGGGTAAATACTGTATGGACCGCACGGAGAAGGTAATAAACATACTTTACTTTGCTATATACGGAAAAATTCAAATCATGTACATTGTACTATATTGTTAACTCAGTTTTGTATTGTTTTTACAAGGCTTTGATGTGTAATGTACTTTACATTACTGTGAAGTATACTAACGATTCACCCATTGATCACTTGTTAAACTAAATTGATGGGGTGTGGGCTTTTACACCACTTCACTATGGGAACAGTCAAGCTTTTCTTAGTTTTATATTGCACGGGAGGTGCTAATATTACATTTTTGTTTCACTTGACTACATCTTAACTGTTTTAATCATGATACTACTCGGTTCTATCAATTGGTACCAATTTCTGCTGATATTGACATCCATACGTTAATTTTTTGTAGTAGTACATTGATGCCTCATTCCTTTATTGGGAAGGTCAAAGCCTTCTTACCATTTTATATTTTGTTGGATGCTAATTGTGTTGCAGTGTATACACATACTTTTCTTGCTCCATTGTATATTTTAGTATGGCATGTACGTACAAATATTCGACTGATGCCCTTTTAATGAAAAGTTTTGTTCAAAGTTAATTTCATAAATAATAGAATTGAATGAAGAGATCAAGTAATACGTCTGACGACGTCTTGTTACGTTTATCAGTGCCAAAATCGGGGACACAGGAAGTAGCGAAATATATAGATTCAAGCATCGCAATTACCTTACTATTACCAATTACACTATGTCATGCATGGAGATGAATGCCATCCTCCATCGACCAACTCATGTAGAAGAATTTTTTATGAGCAATAACAAAATTGTAATACCACAGCTCCCGTACCGTTGTTACCTTCTCCAGATGGTCCGTAAAGTACTTACCAAACATATGGTATTTGGTACCGCCCCTATTGCGGAATATCAGAACTGTCATTAATCACGTGAGATGCTCGCATCTTGTCTCAATAATTGCATCGTCCTGCTAATGGGTCCAGATCAGCATGAACTGTCATGGATGGCTTTAGAAGGTCAAGAATGCAGCTTCTCGTAGTGATGTGTTGGCTTTGTATTAAATATGTACTACCGTATATACTCGCTTATAAGGCGACTCACTTATAAGACCCCCTGACTTTAGAAACACAAAAGTCAATTTTAGCATTGACCTGTTTATAAGACGAGGCGAACTTCTATTCATAATACAGTACTGGAAATGTAAATAAATCTAATTGTGACTGACCCACGCGTTGTCGTCTTCGTCGTTAGTAAATAAAAGTGAAGAAGAAAACAATTTTCAAGAATAAACACAATAACAAAAACATAGGACATCAAAAAGGCGCAATAGATGATCTTTGACTGTATATACAGTAAAAACAACACATGCTATCAAACCGCTATGTTATACGCAGACCTGTCTATCATGCGAAACGCTACCTGGCGCCTGCGGACGACGATGTGG
>WURV02145505.1:0-18537 GCA_011762755.2 Epimenia babai
GTAATACATTCTGATAATATCTTGAGCCAATACCTTCTGGTAATACCTTCTGATAATATCTTGAGCCAATACATTCTGGTAATACATTCTGATAATATCTTGAGCCAATACCTTCTGGTAATACATTCTGATATCTTGAGCCAATACCTTCTGGTGATACCTTCTGATAATATCTTGAGCAAAATACATTCTGGTAATACATTCTGATAATATCTTGAGCCAATACCTTCTGGTAATACATTCTGATAATATCTTGAGCCAATACCTTCTGGTAATACATTCTGGAAATATCTTCAGCCAATACCTTCTGATAATATCTTCAGCCAATACCTTCTAGTAATGCCTTCTGATAATATCTTCAGCCATTACCTTCTGGTAATACCTTCTGGTAATACCTTTAGCCAGTACCTTCTGGTAATACCTTCAGCCAATATCTTCTGGTAATACCTTCAGCCAATACCTTCTGGTAATACCTTCAATACTCCCATATTATTCATGAAGAATGATATCCAGTCTCTACCTATTTTACAGGTGGGTCTACTCTACCATAAAGGGGATAGATAGCATCCGGGGATAAATGAACCACGACCTTTCGGTTACGAGTCTGACGTACTCACCACTTAACTATCTGCTCCACTAATATTAATACTTCGTCTACACATACAATTGGTGTGGGTCGCCATGACAATGTTCACACCCTCAGGCCATGACAATGTACAATATAAAAAGATAAAAATAAACAAGATTGCTGATATCAATCCCAATTTTTGCGTGGATAACATTTTTTCTACATCCTCACATCCTTCAAGTTTGCCAATATAAAAAATATTCCTAATTAGTAATAGACTCAGAATAGATGTTAATCTTGCATGTTAACTACTAGTGTGTACAGGTTTGGTTAAGTATAATAAGGTTACAATGCAGTCATGTGCTCAATTACCGTAAAGCACCCATAAATCGTGATGGGCCAGAAATTAGTTATTGTCACTGTGAAAAAAAAAATGACACGGGGGCCAAATGCGGACTATCTTTGTTAGAAGTGGGGCTTGCGACCTCATTAATTAAATATATCACATGATGACCTCAGGTCCACTGATGACATTCATTTCATTAACTCCTTCAACATGAAGTAGCTTTTGTAATGGTATATAACCCTAGATTGTTCATGGCTCGCGATTGTGTATGGACCACAATTTTATATGATCCTCGATTGTGAGAGACCCACTTTTGTATGTGCCCCCCCCCCCTCCAGTTGTATATGACTCTCAATTGTTAATGAATCACTATTGTATGTCCCCCCCTGTTGTATATGACCCTCAATTGTAAATGACCCATAATTGTGAGTGACCCACTATTGTATATGGCCCCTAGTTGTATATCATCCAAATTTGTGAATGACCCATAATTCTGAGTGACCCACATCTGTGATTGGGCCCCGGTTGTATATGACCCTCAATAGTGAATGACCCATAATTTTAATTACCCACTATTTTTTTACTCATTATTGTATATGGCCCTTGACGTGAATCACCAACAACTGTGTAATGCTTACAATTACATACAGTTTATATTGTATATAGGTATCTATTATATATGGCCCTCAGAAAATAAGAATGCTTAATATATAGTTAAAAATCAATTTAATAAATACATTAACAACAAATAAAAATGACAGAATTTCCTCTCTATCCTTTGGCTGTTCGCATTCAGTCGCCAGCGTATCAACAGCGTCACCACAGCATTCCCATTCTGTTGCCACAGTGGGTCAACTGACTGCAGCTATAGGTGTTTTCTATGTCCTCCTTACTAATAATCATTGAATAATTGCCCTCATAAGCTCTCACTAAGTACCTTTGATGTATCTCTTTGGCCTGCCTTATCTCCCCCTTATCTCCTATTATCGGCAGTGCCATCCTCAGCATCATTTTTCTTAAGTACTTCTCTTACTCCTGGAACACACTTCATGTCAAACCGCGCCAGGCACAGCGAAAAACACACCATCTTGCGTTCACTCACCTCAAGTTTAGCATACTGTCTAAGTTATGATCACCTATGGGGGTAAAAGTGAAATTAAGTGTTAATTTGAGGGTAATTTTCCTTAAGTTAATGCACCCCTACAGGATGACTACCTATGTTACTATGTTTAATAATATAAATTGCATCGCATGACTTAATAGTTCTTGGATTCAGTACTCACATGAGATATAAACTCGGTGACTCGAAGTGACAACAGACAACAAAAATCCGCGACGTCAGTGAATGTTATTAACATAAACAGGGTTAAAATTCGCAAAGTACACGCATCATTTATTATCTTAATAGCAAATTGCCCTTATAGATACTTCGCATGATTGTATTGGGTGTGCGTAGGAAGTGAAAAGTTATCAACATTCACGTGTGATATGACCACATAACTAATCACGTGATCAATCAGGTGACTTACTGTAATGTACATTTTCCCAAGCATGGCGGTTCACTTCTCGTAGCCAATTCATCGAGTTTTGCAAGAGAAGTTTACGGAGTCTTCCATTGCGGAATTGGTTGTAGTTATGATCACGGCGAATTAATAAAGGGTATCGTCAACAGGAAACCGAATGAAGCATTACAGATACTTGAAGCCCGCCACCCCATGGCGTAAAGCCGCAACCTTTATATATTTTATTGCGGGTTGGAATATATTGGCATGTGTCGTTTATGCAACTTGGAAGAAGAAGCAGACTGACATAGATCCAGATTTTGACAAACTTAGCAATGGTAACATTAGAAGGGAACTATATATAAATTTAATATATAATATAACTACATTATATAATTTGGCGAATCATGTTTGGGGTAGCATCTCAAAACCTAAACATCTTACGACCTAATAACATAGCAGAATAATATAGTGGAAAGTAGAAAAAAATTGAAAAGGAGATTGTATGTCATACTAATTTGCATTGCCGAAAAAAAAATTTCATCAGTACTTATTTGTGGTTAAGTCAACAAGTATGATCTGGATAAAGTACTTCGCCCAAGGATACAACGGAAATACACAGTGGTACTGACCAGATTCGAACTTTTGACTTATTGATTCGGAGGCCAACACTCTATCACTGCCTGAGCTATGCTATTCACTAAATGTGGTTAATACAACAGTTGAATAGCCTCACTTGTGAGAATAGGGAACAACACCGAGCATGGAAAACCTACCGAGTCTGGGTAGACAATGACCTTTTTCCCATTCACTCCACTGATTCCAAACATCTACAGATACTCTCCATATTCGCCCACTCCGCTAAGTCTACGATAGTCAATGGTTATTCACAATGGGATGATGACATAGCGGAGAGGTAAGCAACATAGAGATCATCCATCGAGCATCTGAAGCACAGCCACATGAGAAAGAATAAGCCCTAACAGAACAACGCTGCAAATAATTAGTAGGGTAGATGCATTATAGCTGCATTATATAATCTACGAAAACATCTTTAAAATCTATATAACCAGAAATAGATGCAACTCAAATTAGACGGCATCACATTAGTCTGATGAACCAATTTAAGATACATGTTGAGCTTATTACTAAATTTCCTTATGTATGAGAGCTAAAATGTCTACTTTCAGTTGACAAATATTTACGGATGACGAGGACTGACATGCAGAGGGAAGATCTGAATTATATTAAAATCAAGGGGTTGAGACGCATTAATGACACTGATGAAACCATAGCTGATAATATTCCTGAAATGCAGGTAAGTGACTAATGTATGTCTTAATACACCTTATTTCAGGTGTATGAATTTTTCATTGGTAAATCTATATCAATCAAATGCCATGATGGTATGAAAAATTGAGGTAGAAATTATTTGAAATCTGTAGTTTTTGTTAACAATTCCTTGAAATATCCGTAAAATTGTGTACCTCTATAAGTAAATACATATGTTAACTGACGTTTATTATTGAATTAATACCTCCATTTATTTCACAAGCTGTGTTGTCAGTATTTACGAAGTAAATTCGTTCGTGCGCAAAATAATAGGTTGAATAGTTAAGCAAAATAATAGGTTGAATAGTTAAGTCAAAGTGCTGCAACTTTTATATACAGCAGTTATCCCAGTTTCTGTTGAAAATCCATTGATTGATATAAATTTTCAGGACCACATCGTTCGATTATGATTTTGTGTAAGAATCTCTTGATGAAACAGTGGCTTTTTATGGTTGTCATTTTGATCCAGAGTTATCAGCCGGGCCAGAAATGGTAATAGTTGGGTCGGACATGCGGCACCGGGCGTGTTGATGCCAAACTCGTCGTCAAAAAGGCATCGCTACTTCAGAGTGGAACGCGCATCATCATCATCAAAGATAGGAAAAATAGGAAAAAGACAATTACAAAAAATATAAAATCCTCACCAGAGGCACAAAAAAGTAGTTTATAGCCAAACCTATCTGGCTATTTCTGTCCAAAATGTTTTAACGTTAGTGGCCCAAGTCCAATAACTACTTTACTACATAAAAAATTTCTGTAAGATCTTTTATTTATTTATATATTTAAATACTTAGTAATCTTATGTTACCTCTGATATTTATTAATGATGAGAACACACATTACCGGGACTGTGTGTGTGTCCCACAGTTGTCTCCTCTGATGTGGCTGGTGATTAAAATATTTATCCATCCCTGACCTCAAGGATGAAGACAGGCAAGGGCCGTAATTTTTACTGTATATTTTTAGATTCTCTCCACTCTGGTTATGCCCCTTTGTCTACCTTCCACTTGCGATGCTTTCATTATGCTTCTTTAATGTTTTCTTTTCTCTGTATGTTTCTTATATGTTTTCTCTCAAGTTTTTATATTTTCATCATGCTTCTTGTATCTTTTCTTCGTGCTGCTTAGCGTGTATCTTTGATTTGTGCTTTTTATGTTTTTTTTGAGGGCTTGTTACGTATATGTTCTTGTGCTTCTTATACAGAGCATCCCCAAAAAATGCATTTTTTGACGACCTGCTACAAGCTCAAAATGTTACGAATATACATGAATGGGTATCATTAAACGGGTCTGCTATTTCTCTTTACAAAAGCTATTAAATTTATAATCAATCAGAATTTGTCAGAGATATGAACACGACATAGAGGCTGGGATTTACCGTGGTTTAGGGCTTTGTTGGTCTTTTGAAAGCTTACAGCTGTTAGTACGGCATAACACTATGGACATCAGTGCAATAAAAACCAGGACTCTCAACATACACCGTTGACCTCGCTCTATCAACGCCACTGGTTTGAAGACGCGACAGACAGTTTACCAACGTCGCACCTTTAGCTATGTCTGCTATAGGCGATGTATACAGTGGGATGGCGAGATAGGAGTAAACTAGGCGCCAGAAGAGACACCCCGAAACGCACCCTCGTTAGATGAAGGCATGGCATTAGCAACCCGCGAGAGCTATCCAAGTAGAATAAGCTACACAGGAAGTGTGCAAAGAATGAAGAAACGTGTCAGAGAGTCAACTACTAAAAGGAAATGTAAATAATGTCTTTAGAACACCTAAAATACAACCAAAAATCATACTTAAAAATATAGCCATCACTTACTATGTTCTCCACTTGACATCATCTAAACGGACCATTGAAACGAAATGAAATGAAATTTTTTTTTTAAAGTGTACTTATTAGCAGAGCTGTCAAGCACAAGTAGTTCTCGGTAACTCTTACTGGTCAACAAAAAAACTTTCCTCGGACCCACTCCGCATGTAAATTACACTAAACAGATTCCTTTGAGTAGTGAACGCTGATGGACGTAGGGTGTTCCTACGAACTGTAAAGAGTTTGCTATGTTTAGAGGCTCTAAATATCCCTCTATGGGGATTTTAGGTGTATTGATCACGGAACATGTTCCCTGTGGTAGACATCACCTATAAGAGTGAGCAGGACCTGACGACACACAGTATCGCCGGATATGCGCTGCCCTTGCTCGGCATTCGTCGATCAGCGTCACGTCATCATAATTATATCGCGGACATAAGACGTTGACAGAAACGCGCCAAAATGAAGGGCCACAGCATACAAAATTTTAATGCCTTGTCATGTGGTTGTTAAATTGTTATAACATATCAACGCGGTGTAACGATGTAGGAATGTAAATCGCGCAATTGACAATTGGCAATTAAGTTCAAAACGATCTTATAATTCGAATAAAAACATCTGAATACGTAATCGATTTTGATATCTAGGAGGAAATTTGAAGCTGGCTAAGTTTGTTAGAACTAAATTACTTTAATCGTTTCTCTGACCAATGTAATCCCCCGTACGTTCCTTCAAATCGCTTAACATGGTCTTTGCACGCTTTCAGTAACCGCCTTTTCCGGCAAATTGTACCATTCGTTCAACAACCCCTTTCCGAACGAATATTTTCGTACATCGAGCCGTGCACCCTTTTTTATTAACGCCAAAGAACGACATTTCGTTCTGCCCTCTGCATTCCGTCTGAAGAAATTCTCCGGATCAGTTCTATCCGGATCGTGCACTATCTTATATGCACCTCAGATCACCTCTTGCTCTCCTAGTCTCCAATGTCATCGGATTAAATCGCTTTCACCTCTCATCACTGGTAAACGTAGCCAAGCCTGGTACCATCCTAGCTGCCCTCCTCTAAACCTTTTCTACCCAATTATATCCTTCTGCAACCAAGATCTCTATGCCTGCACACATTACTTACATAATCTTACTCTAACTATTTTAGACTTATTTTAGACTTATGTCATTGACTTATATATAATACCAAGAATTTAATTCGCTGTATTGGCCGCCTTAAAACACTACTACTGCCAAGACTTTATTCATCAATACACTAAGATCCCTTTACATTGATACATTTACCACAACACCACCTACTAAATAATTATATTCAGCATTATTAAAACCTAGATGGAGTCTTACTCTTTTCACAATTGCAAGCCATTTTCCACCTTTTACTCCGCTCAAACGAGTTATCTAAATCTCTCTGTAGAATTTCCATGTCTTCAATATTACTAATTCTCCTAAAAACCTTACTATCGTCTGCAAATGTCAGTATATTACTCTTGACTACTTGTCAATGTCGTTAATGTATACGGTAAATAATATTGGACCCAAAATGACCCCTGCGGTATCCCACTAAGCACATCCGACAAG
Organism: Epimenia babai; assembly: GCA_011762755.2. Classification (NCBI taxonomy): domain Eukaryota; kingdom Metazoa; phylum Mollusca; class Solenogastres; order Cavibelonia; family Epimeniidae; genus Epimenia; species Epimenia babai. Next base: position 7,149 of record WURV02145505.1, read on the forward strand.
TTTGATTCAACCCCATTTTCCCAACACTGTTTTTGCCCACCAAGCCCTTCATCAAAATCATATGCTCCAATTTATTTATCAACCGACTATGAGGAACTTTATCAAATGCCCCACAAAAATCTAAATACACTACATCCACAGGGCCCCCTTATCGATAACTTCTGTCACTTTTCCAAGTATGTCGGCAGAATGGTGAAACACGATCTCTTTTCACATGCTGAGAGTCTTTTATTTACTTATTATCTTTAAAGTATCTCGCTATTTCCTCTATGATAATTGTTTCCATCGCACTAAAGGTGTCAAAAATATTCCGCTAAAACGACAAAGCTTGACACAATATAATCATCAAAGATAATTAAAATATTCAGGGCCGGATTTACCTATAAGCTAAATAAGCTACAGCCTAGGGCCTCGCTATTTTCAGTGGCCTCGAAAAATTCCAGAACGCTTAAAATGTAGCCATTGGCACAAGTTCTGCTACTAGGCACCCTCTAAATTTATGTAGCTTAGAGCCTCAGCAAGGAAAAATCAGGCCCTGAAAATAATCGATTTCAATATACAACCAGTTAAGATTTGGCAGAATGTCTAGATTTCTTAGTCGACTGCAAAATACGTTTCGCGTCTATTATTCAAGGCAAAGTACAACATTTTATATACCGCAAGTATCAGCCAAGAAAGGCTCTCAGATGCGGTTTACAATGAAATGTTTTTTGGGCAGCTATTCAGCGCATATACAATACCTTTGACACTCACATATTACCCCGCTAAGGATAATATCGAGCATCCACCCATTTTAGAGACGGGTTTACTCCAGCATTCGGGGACAAATGACTTGCTGAGAATCACCACAGAAAAGTCAACTAGTGGGAAGTTTCGAACCCGCGACCTTTCGGTTACGAGTCCGGTGTTCCTAACAAGCGACTAACTGCTTCCCCATAATAATTAATTATTATTAATCCCCATTTAATATTAATATTAATGATTATTATCACGGAGTGATGTGTCAACATACAGTTCCGAGTCACGACCGCCCAATAAGTGACGACTACAGAAACTCTAAAGACTAAGCCTGGCGTTGCTGGTAGATAGATGTTTCTTGTTTGTAAGCGGTGTTGACGGCAACAGTCGCCACAAGGCTTATGTTGTGGTTATACCACGCCACCCACCCGCAGTATAAAGGAGGAAAAGGCATATTTTGGCCGAGTTTCTGTACTACGTTAATGCATGCTGCTTAGATAATCATAACACTAGCCTCTTCCAAGGGTGGCGGCAATTCCTATTTTATGTATGATGCTAAAAATAAAACTCATAGCTCGGCATATTTACTCGGCGAGCGCTTCTGATACGCTTTGTACACCCATAGTCGACTACAGATTCGTTTACTTTTGCCGAGTTGTGCGAATGGGAACAAACTATTGGTCAATGGTTATTTTCGCCATTCGCCGCGCCACAAGTAAACAGCTACGCGTACCGCTGTAGTGCCGACCCGACCAATAGTAAATACGTACACATTAACGTCGCTTCGCTTATACCGGACGCGTAGTTTTTGCCGCAGAAGCAATTTGAATTCATAATTACCTACTGGACCATAGCTTCTTAAGTTAGTACACGATGGCTCATGGATTCGCTGGATCGTCGCTTTTCGCTAAACTGGTTTTTATTGGCCTCATCGTCGGTATTATTCTTTTCCTCATTGGATTTCCTACGGACTATTGGCTTGATACGCCATTGGCACACACCGGCATATGGGGTTTCCGAGGAACAGGTAGGCATTAATTAATCTGTATTTCACATAAACTAGGTTCGTATGTTCGCGAAACATCGTCGAGAAAAATGGCGATGTGTTGATCCAACTTGCCGAGACACGAGTCTACCTCGGGTATCTCACAGGCATTTTAGTCCCAATGAAACATTTCAAGACGCATTATGTATGCGAGTGCTTGCGCTTGCGCTTTTTATAATTACCATGGAGTTACACACTATTTTGATTTCTAATAATAATCAACTCTCGAGTAGCCATTTGTATCGTGTGTCGTTTCTGCTCGCTAGTTAAATAAATCACTTTGCCCTCTCGCTTACAGCCAAAACAAGACCTAAAATAGTGCTATAACAGATCATAATATCGCAATAATTAAAAGTGTTATATTTGTTACATTAACACCCGGTGACTCCAAACAACCTCTGCTGATCGGAGTATATTTTTCTAGATTTAAATTATCCGGTTAGTATAATTTCTCAGTCCCATTGCTTATCTAAGCTTTCGTCATCTATTGCTATTATTAGAATAATCTGGTTTATATCGTAATTGTTCATAGAACCCCCCTCTAATATGAACGCCATGGTGTAGCTGTTAGGTCAACAACGATTTCCCGAAGACTAAGCAATAATATAAAAATGATGATGATGATGATAATGGAGGCCTATTATGTTATTTTTATACCGCTCAGCGCTGTGTGAGCTCGTAAGTGCGTTCCACGGAGATGAACTAACACGATAACTTAGTGAAAACTTTCGAGTTTTATCTTGAAAGTGTGGCTCTAATAATTGCAGTAGACAGATAATTGCACATGATAGGACCAAAACACCAGAGAGAACAACCGTTACGAGGTCGTAGGGCGGCGTCTCTCAACTGCTGTTTATGACCAAGATGCCGATCTGATCAAATGGGAAGGCATATTGATATAAAAGCATTACACATGAAATGTAAAACCGGCTAACTTCGTCGGTCATTTGATAAGACTCGTTATACCGTGATCATTGACGTTTTCTGGTCTGATAATATTTGACCTACGTATTGCAAAACTGCAGAAAATACACCACGTGAACGCTCAGCCACCCTTTTGATTCCAATGCAATAATCAATGTTTCTATAATGACATAGACGTCAAATTAGGCCCAAGTACTCAGTACTAGCTGGGTAGAGATTTCAAGATCCTTGAGCCATAACCGACTGAGCTAATCGTGTCCTTTATTGCAGTGAAGTAATGTATTTATCATGTTGTTAGTCATGGGCGATTATCGACGTGTATCCACGATTCAAGTCTAATTATTCGTATGACATATACTCACCTCATTAGCATAAATGCATATTAATCTTATACAGTATATACATTGCTGGAGAGAAATGCAGAGGAAAAAACCCATACCCCTGATGGGATACCATCGCATAATATATACATTGACGGCCATCGGGCTCAGTACATAAATTGGCTTAGTCCAAATGAAAGCAATCTTGAAAAATTGATTAAAAAGTCAATAAATTAATACGAGGATGGGGAGTTGGATTGGTTAATTAATTAATACGGCTGGTAAATTGGTTATATGACTTAGGCCGATAGGGGTGCAGTTGTCCAACGTCATTGACCATTTGGTATCCCACTGCCAGGCGTTCTTGCATGTTGTAACTCAGATGTTAAGCAGGTACTAGATAATTAGAATCAGTTCAATGCTGGCCAGGAATCACTTGACCAAAGAGATCTTTAAAATCAAAAATGATTGATAGATGAAGATATCTTATAATGGGTCGTAAGTAGTATCAGTAGTAGCTGTCCTAATTACTTATAAACCAACAGTATTTTATAAATTAATGAATTAAACTTTTATGGTATGCGTTATGTTCGGTAGATTGGATAAGGGCTGTACGGGCCTTGTGCTTGATCGGCTTGTTCTGCGCGCTCGGTGCTCTGATTCTCCTCATCCTGACTATGTTCTTCCATAGCTGCGAGAACAACAAGACTATGATCCTCATCGCTCTACTCTCGGCGCTCGTTGGAGGTTCGTGCGTGATATATATTATTACACAGTTATTCCATTGGAACACAGAAGCATTAAAACATCATAACCCTAAAAGATTCCTCGCTTATTAAATGTATGCAACTTCTTGTGGGAGGTCGGCGTCTTTTTGGGTCATTTACGCTGCTTTGCCAATTTCGTTAATTTTTCATACGGGAATCTGTAAATATAGGACACGCGACCACGTGAGCGCTACAATTTAAAATCTCTATCGTTTATTTGTGCAGGAATATCGGTTCTGATTGCCATCACTATCTACGGAGTGAAGATGAATGCTGCCGACTATCTGGGCTGGTCTTTCGGACTGACCACAGCCAGTGGGATTATCTTCTTGATCTGCGCTGCCTTGCTTGTCGCGGAACGGAAGTAACTGCAAGAAGTTGAAATGAGTGGTTGATTTAAATCGAAAGAACCGCCCTATACGCACCCTCACCCATAAACGCCAGTCTGGCCGACGGGAAGAAACAGTCATTATAAATGTTAACGGTTTCAATAGCAGCATCCTGGCAAAAAGCGGGAAAAATTCTATAGTAATAGTAATGTCGTTGTTTGTCTAATGGAGAAGTCATTAGGCCTACAGTCATCTGAACCCATTACAAAAGGATTATCGGCTGAGAAGTTCGCGTTTAAGTCCCTGAAGCCGTCTAGCAAAATACAACGTTTAATTTTCAGAATAAATATAAAACTCGAACTGTCGACGCTATAATTTGGATTACTTAATATTTACGTATGTGCTACATCGATAACCTATAAATAGGATGTGTTTTGTGACGGTTCTCATCTGTAAGTTGTAATTCGTTATTACATGAAATAATCCGCATATATATGGTATTTCTATACACCACGTCGGGTTCGAATTTCCGCAGTTTTCTATTTTGGTATTTCAGAGCCAATTTTATGCATGAAGTCGCATGTTTGAGTTTTCAATAGTATTCAATAGCGTAACCCATTCGTAGCACAAATTTCATTATTAAAGTAATTATAAGCACTGGTGTTAAGAGTTAGACAAAACAGCATATAGGCTATTACATGAACTAAGGGGGCGTACAGTAAATAACATCGTTAGCACTTTTGTGAGTGATACAGAAAGAATCTCTTAAATGTTTGAATTTAGCGATTTATAATAGATACTTAGATAGTGTCGATTTTATATCAATTTTTGCATCATCGTACTTTGTGTTGCGATTTAATCTAACAACTATTGCCAATACTTGGCCAAGTAATAATTGCGTAGCCGAGATACATTGCCTAAATCATTGCTGATCATTTTCCCCTAAGATCGTAAATTGAGCAATTGGCGCCTGTTGTTTTTTGGCGATACTTGCGGTCGCCACCGATTAATTCATTTAAATTATCCTGGACATTGTTGTCAAGCGAAACAAAATGAACGAAGTCAAGCGACCGGAAGTTCAAGATATCTCGACGGGTTATATCGACAATATGGAGTGGAGGTGAACAGACGCAGTCTGCGCCGTCACGGGACGACCGTACGCAGCAACTTTTCCCTTACCACTCACCTCAGTTCGACGCTGTAAGCAACATGACCGCCGCCCCGGGTACCCTTACTTAATTCAAATTCCCTATCATCGATAAAGTGTTAACGGCAAACGACATTCTTAAAGTGTGTTTCTAAGAGTGGAAATTTACGAAGAAGCCGTCGGAGTTATTTCCGTGTTTAAATGTTCGGGTAAATGGGGTAATCGGTAACTCAGAGGGGTCAATGCAAAAATTTCATAGGTGATTGCTGCATGCAAACGCAACTATGAACGTTAGCAACAATTGCAAGTTTATTGTTGATTTATTATCAGCTGTATGAGGTAACACATGTACCCGCCCGTCTGACAGTCCGACATAACCGCTAAACGATATCAACGGCCGATATACCAATCGATATATTACTTGTGTACTCTGTACACATCAGCACTGTAGGCTCTATAAAGCATTATCACCACGGAAACGTAAAGCATTACAAAAGAGCAAACAATCCCACATATATATAGCATTTTACAAGTTGCTATGCGGTGGACCGTTAGCAAGAGTGGTTCAGTGGTTAAAAACCCTGCTTTTAATACATGACGTCGCGAGTTCGAACCAGTAATTTCGAACCAGATTTTTTTCCCGCAACTTCCACAATAGGAAATGCGCAAGATTTTCGTGCTGTAATAATTGAGAAACGTTTGTCGTGTAATTGTTTCTTATAAATATACCATAGGGATATAACAAGAAAATATTTTACGTGCGACTGACATTTAATTATACAAAGCAGCATGAAAACCTCGCCATTTACCCTATTTTCAAACCTCCCATCAATTTTCTACTTGGGAGCCTCAAATATCTCAAAATAATATATCCCTAATCAAAACTACATTGTTCCCATGTAACGTGCTCTGAGCAAAACTGCATCTATCTTCAGTAGACGTCATTTGTTATGCTCCCACGGAACGTGCATTATCAAATCAATTATACATGCATCATTGGCTGCACGTCTTCTAGCGACTTAATTCATAAATCTGCATATGCAAATTTTTCTGATTGAAATCTGTGAATATTTTACGGTGTATTTAACAATTGTAAAACCTAATATGTTATGTATACTGTTCTGAAAGATTGTTATCACGGGGCAATCTCCTGCCCTACGGCCCGATGAACCGAATGTGACCTCGGGATTCGACGATGCCATAATATAACAGCAAAATAAGAGTAAAATGGTGCATTAAAAGTAAAAATATTTATTATCTTTATATTCAATTTACGGAAAAGTAAAATAAAATTAGTATAGTAAAATTATAAAATGCAATTATTCAAAATGACATGGTTTATCGGAAAATATGCAGTTGTTTGTGTAGCAAAATTCGTGGGTTTTTTGGACATTTGTATTAAGAAATGAACGCATTCGATATCGAACATAATATTCGACATACGTGGAATAGAATGAATGGAAGCTAACCACGGGGTCGAGTGTGCTGGTACCACGGACATGGGGAATGTTTCACATTTCAAAGTCGAAAAGCAACATTTCTTAGTTATCACCCCAAGGTATGAAAACCTAGTTGTCATAATCCGACTACTGTATTTTCGTAAAAATTCACCCGGATAGAGATTTTGAAACGTTGCGTAGAATATCACCTTTTTATCGAAACTTTGATCAGCTCGGGCCACGTCCAAAATGAAATAACCAGTTGATATCTATAATTATTATAGCGGATTTCTTTTTTTGTTACAGGGAGAATTATGTTACTTTTGTGTGAGTGTGTTACATACGTCACATATGTGTGAGTGTGTTACATACGTCACATATGTGTTATACGTGTTACATACGCCATGTGGTGGTATACGAACCACGTAGTAAATGTAGGAAGCACTACCAGAAAGTCAAATGAAATTAGAATTGATTTAAAGTAAGTCCAAACTTTCACACGTGGTACACAATTATATTTCATGTTTTTCGAAACGAGATGTCTGAACCTATTCACGCCAATTCATTCATTGTTCAGCAGTGTGACCTGAAACTACGTATTACACCGGTAATTTACTAGTTGCGGTAATATATGCGTTCGATATTATAATATCTAGCATAGCGAATATACTAATGGCTTACATTAGTCACTTTGTCGTATTTTATAGTCATTAGACTCAATTATACGTAGCGATCAGTAGCTAGCCATTAAGTCATTGACACCTATCTACTGTAAATCGACGTTGGGGACTACGAGCTGACAGTAGCTAGTATGTAGGACAGTACAGGCAATGCGTAGCCTTTCGATTGTACAGTCATGTATTATAGTATATCAGCCACTATTATAGAGGTCAGTCTAGCGGCTGTAGCTATGGGTATGAACGCGTTCACCGTGTTTGTTCACTCATAAGCTCTCTCGGTCTGCATCAAACGTTTCTGATAACCAATATATTACAATAGTTTATAGCATGGAACGGAATAGCTCAGTTGGTAGGGCGCCAACGTACAAACTAGACGCTGGAGGGTTGGAATGTAGAGTAACACCAATTTTGTTTATGCGTGTAAATTGCATTGGGAAATTTACGGTAGCAATGTGGGGAGCCTCCCGGTAGCTGTAATATCAGCGGTGGAAACGAATAATGAACACGAGCATTTCTAACGGAGTAATAAAACAGAAAAGTATGTCCCCTGTTTCAGTGCGATACTAAATGTGTTTGACAGCTCTACTAATCAGTACACTTTGAACAAATAATTTTCCTTTCAATTTCAAATTTTATTTCAATTGCAAATGTCGCTGTCGAATTTCAGATAAGATCAAATGCACCTTTTGCATTTCTAAACATGACAGGTGGAAGCTTATATCGCTCGCAAGATGCCGATGTTTTAATCATGGTAAACGGGCATTGATCAACGAGAAATGTACTCCTAACGAAACTTATCCATTGTGTGAGAGAACCAATGTTTAATTAACCCCTGCAAAAAACAGGTTTTTTTATTTAAATCGATAGCTCAAGTTGAGCTGGTAAGACACTGAACTTTTCAGAAACATATTTCGAAAATATATGCATAAGATATACCTACATATTTTTGCAGTAAAAACATGTGCAATCATGCATTTATAATTACCTCCGGAATTTTTTTCCTAACGCATGCGCAAGCAACATCGATTGAAAGCAACTGCGAGTGACTTTTCCAGTGCAATGTCAGGTATAAACGATTACTTCCGTTTCTTATATCCGCTTGAAACTAGTTTGTCTGTAGTATTGTAACTGCATTTTATACTTTTAATATAAATTTGCTTCATAGTCTCATTAATAGAAAATGTGCTTTTACAGTTTAGCTTTAGTTTATATTGTAAATTGAATTTTTTGTTAGGTATATTTTCTAAATTAAGCTTTTTACTTTACTTTCTATATAGACATATATATACACACATAAAATTAATAAAATTACTTAATCAAATGCGTTTGATACATCGTTTTTTTTAAATTGTTAGGACATAATTATTTAAGAAATGGGGCTCACATGGGCAACTATTTTTTTGTTTCTTAAGCATGCTAATGTTCTGCGAGTCGGGCAAAATTGGAATTACAGTCAAACCTCTATTAAGCGGCCACTCACGGGAATCACGTAAAAGTGGCCGTTAAGACAGGTGGCCGTTGAATCCAGGTTTGACATTTTGAGTAGTGTACATGTCGGGAAAAATTTGAAGTGACCGTTACGACAGGTGCCCGCTTAATACAGGTGTCCGTTCGGGCAGGTTAGACTGTAGTTGATATACGTATATAAGGCATGTGCGACAGGTGTCGGTCGTCGAACGAAAATATATGGGTAAGGAGTTAGGTAGGTAGGTAGGTAGGTAATGAGGGCGGTAGCTGTGTATGGAGAGCTGGTGGGATATCTTGAGGAGGTAAAGGTGATTTGGTCAATAGGTATGAAGAAAAGTGATAAAGGGAATTAGTAGTAAATGAGTGAGATGGGGTACGGAGGGGGAGGGGTAGGTAGACAGATAGGTATGGAGGGAGGGAAATGTGAAGGAAATAGGTGGGGTAGGAGGGAAACGAGAAATAAATAGATAGGGTAGGGAGGGAAATGTTAAGCAGATAGGTGGGGTATTATTTATTTATAGGCTGACTACCGAAGTAACCGTTGTGTAGGCCAATTTCATTTATGACTCTTTACAAAGCTAGCCTATGTGGTTAACACGACAATTTGATTAGCCTCAGTTATAAAGCTCTCACCACTACGCCAGCTGCCCCCACCGGGCGGGATACTCATAATGACACGATTTGGTAACATAATCAAGGTGTATCAGTGATACATCAATGATACATTAGTGATAGATTAGTGATACATCAATGATACATTAGTGATACATTAATGATACATTGGTGATTCATTAATGATACATTAGTGATACATTAATTATACATTGGTGATACATTAATTATACATTAGTGCTGCATTCATGATAAATTAGTGATACATTAATGATACATTAGTGATACATTAATGATACATTAGCGATACATGAGATATCTACAGAGCGTCCCAAAAAATGCAATTTTTTTCGATGACCTGCTGCAATCTCAAAATGTAACGAATATACATGATATGGGTATCATTAGAAAGGCCTGCTATTTTTCTTTAAAATATCATATGGAAAATTAAAATCAATCAACATTTGTCAGAGAGATGGATATTTTCCCGAGACAGGTCAAAATGCCATCGGGACCAAGTTTTATGTTCCTTCTAGATGAATTAAAACAAAAATTATGTAGGCTCTTTTGTGCCACTGACATGTTTGCGTGTTAAGAGGGTGTGACGGCTTAAGGCCCCACTCCTTCTACGTGGCCTCCCTCCCTCTCCACGCACAAGTGGGCCCCCTCGCCATATCACCTCCTGCCCTGCGAACGATGCCAGGAGTCAGCCCCAAGCTGTCAACCTCGGCAGTTATTCGGTCTCTCAGTGTTTGAAAGTCACCCGGGGGGTGTCATGTAGACCATGGACTTCAGGTATCCCCAGAGGTAAAAGTCACAAGGAGTAAGGTCTGGGGAGTGAGATGGACACTCCAAAAAGAAATAGCAGGCCCTTCTGATGATAGCTATATCATGTATATTCGTTACATTTTGAGTGTGTAGCTGATCATCGAAAAAAATTGCATTTTTTAGGGGATGCTCTGTGTATCATGTACACCTTTTAAGATGATCATCTTGCTAATACATGTTTTAGACGCTGGAGGAGAGAGACATAATCAATGCTCATACATGTTCCAGAGAATGACTGGATAAATATTCATCATACATGTTCCAGACATCGAGTGACTGACAGATGGATGTTACTGACGCATGTTTTAGACGCTGTAAGTGACCGGTGCGCAAACATTGCCCATCCATGTTCCAGCATAGAATTATTACTCATACATGTTCCAGACGCTCATGCAACTCATCGAGCGACACGGCACGAAGGGTTTCGCCGATGTGGTGGTCGCGCGGGACGTCACCCAGGCGATCTGCGACATCATCCAGACGGCCGGTCTGGGGGGCCTCAAACACAACACGGTGGTGCTCGGCTGGCCGTACGGGTGGCGTCACAGTCCTCATCCCAGCAGCTTCCGTATCTTCTTGGGTAACTGTTGTTGCATCGCTCGGACAGGGGGTGGGGGTTAGGGAAGTAGTGGTAGACTTAGATCATTGGAATGGGTCTGCTGCTCTACCTACTGATGTACAGGGGCAAGCTTTCTTCTGCGCATTTAGGTAGTTGACGTTCACGAGAACCACATGTCAGCAATATACGCAGACATCTCTAACAAGTATGACGGATACTAAATTGATTGGCTAATTTTTGCGGCGTTTTCTCTATAAATGTGAGGACCATCAGAGGTATAGCTTGTTTTTTTGTGAATTTCTCTCATGCTATTGAAAGAGGCACATTGGCTACCCCAATCCAGGAAAGTCGAGTTTGATTTCTGCTTTACTAGCTAGTATACTACCCCCTGTTGTGTTATTCGGGTAAAAAGCGCCTTAATCACCCCCCTCCACGCGGAGAAGTCTGGGTTGCTTCTTCCCTCCCTCACACCCTCCTTTCCCCCCTCAGACCCTCCTTTCCCCCCTCACACCCTCCTTTCCCCCCTCACACCCT
>WURV02145516.1:0-18536 GCA_011762755.2 Epimenia babai
AACAGTGACTTGACTGTTTATTATGTCAGCCTTGAAACAGTGACTTGACTGTTTATTATGTCAGCCTTGAAACAGTGGCTTGACTGTTTATTATGTCAGCCTTGAAACAGTGACTTGACTGTATATTATGTCAGCCTTGAAACAGTGGCTTGACTGTTTATTATGTCATCCTTGAAACAGTGGTTTGACTGTATATTATGTCAGCCTTGAAACAGTGACTTGACTGTATCCTGCCGGTACGACTCGGGTGACACCATCACATGCACAGTACATGTTTCTTTTTCTTTTTTATAGATCAATATAAACGTCGGGCTATAGAAGTTGGATCTTTTTCTGGTTTTCGGAGCATAAAACCCACGACAAATACACGTTCACTATCATTAAGTTATTTTTTATATAGAAAATGAAAATGATTGGTCGATAGAATCGATTCTGATCGATCACCGTTCAATATTCAATGTTATTAGAGCGACAATCTTGCATTAAGAAAGACCTTCTCATCTAATGGATATGTTATGTCGGTAACTATGTGAGTTTGACTCGTTGTTTATTTATGCCCTGTTTGTGTGTTTGGTTGATCGCGCCCGTGCGGTCGACGTGTATGCTTGTTCCTTATTTCGACATTTTTATACGGCTGATGATTAAACACGTTGAATCCGTTGTCCCATGGGTGGGAAATAATGATTTATTAATGCCCGGTAACGCCGTGGCGTAGGAATTCGTGCGTAAGTTGCCGGAAAATGGAAGCGACGCGCTTGAGCGAACGCATATACTCCCTATAGATTCATCCGAACTCATATAATGTAATTGTATGTTAGATAATGGTAAACATATTAGAAAAAAACACATTCCTTTGCATGCTCTTTAAGGCGTTTGCCAGCAATAGGCACGCGGCTTTCATGTGACGGGTTGCGAGTTTCAATGCCCCATTCGCGGGCGGGGACTATCGTGCTTGAGATTCTGATAAATATTTTATTGCAGTATGTAATTGTAAATTTCATAATTGTATAACAAGACGGTCACTACTGTAAGTGCAACTGCTATTTACTGTCATCAATAAAGTAACAATAAAACTCCATTTTGTCTGTTTTATCCATGCAAACATTCATTTCAAACATTTCCATTCTCCAAACAAAACCCGAGAATGCAGAACCAACAAATTCCCTAATATTTGCTATATACCTATAGCGAGCTTTTTCTTTACTTAATATACTTACACTAGGTACACCTCTGTCGTAGTTATGGTGAATACGTCGCAAGACCGTCGCGTATAACAATCGTGCATTGCGCATGCGTGTAATATATATATATAATGTTCTACAGGAAGTCAGGTCTCTGTCGAATATTGACTCGATCGCAAAATCTAAGAGTATCAACCCGTCGAAGTCGTTTCTATGTCAATGCATCTCAACGCCTGTCCGTTTATATCATTACTATTGTCAGTATGTACTTTAGCCTAGCCATGTACGGATAACAGTTACCGGACCCACATTCGACATAGTGTCATGGAGGTTGGTGAATGGTCGAAATTCCGAATCGGTCGTTGCGCGCTGCGTTCTCATAACCAACCACTACTCAACGTTTATCGCTACTGGTCCTAGTCTCCCGAATGCTGTCCACGAGCAGGCAATCTGCCCTGGTATAGGCGACAGATCCATCACTATAGCTCATGCTTGCTGACGGCCGCACTACGGTCTAACAGGCAGGCAAACGTTCGGATCGCCGTGATGGATCGTGACAGCAGTCTAACCTTGACCTTCCTCGGCGTTTTCTCGGCAATCTACGACGTCACCAGGTGTGTCATCCAAAATACATTACGTCTGGCAATAACGGGTGTATGCCACGACAGGAAGACCCTGGGCCGATGTTTCTCCAGTGAATTACACTTAATATCACTAGCATATATCATTTGTGTATTTCCGTGGGCGTTCGCAGTCCACAAGTCATGAAAGTCGATGTTCGCATCCACATAATTCCTCTCGGACAGCAAAACATAAAATAGTTGATGCAAGTAGAGATTATAAATAAACCTAGAGAAGCACCTAATAAATATAAAACACGCAAACCTACCCTATTTACATTTTATATAACAAAAGTATACCTATTTCTGTTTGTTACTGCGAATGCCATTTTCATTGTCAAAGGATTTCTGCAATATTTTACTCTATGTAGCATATCTAGTTTTTTACGTGCTTTAGTCACGTAGTTGGGAATTGTACTCGGCAGTGACAGTGTTTTTTACGCACAATGCAATCGAATAGGATATATGAGAGTGAATTTATCGTAAATTGCCCACGAGTTTTGGTCACTCTTGGCGTTTTTCAGACTTCCACTATTATCATTGCTTGATATAGTAGTGTAGGGAGAAACCACCACTTGCTTGTGGGCAGAGCACATCTGCGTCGACCTTGGATGACGCTGTGTTCGCTCCGGGTGACACGGCTGGCCACAGCGTTACGGTAACCTCCTCGCCAACGAGGTAACGATGACACGCGCCGAGAATCTATCCGCAGTAATGTCTTATAGTTTCCACGCGAAATGACCACCTAAAGCGACTTATTACACACGCAGACAGAGTTTCCGCAAGAGTTGTCTATAGATAATTGGAAGAAAAATTCAAAATGAACGACATTTGAATCTACCTTTTTTCATTTACAATATTAGTTATCTTGTTGCATTTAGAAGCCTAGACAACGTACGATTACGGCATGAAGGAATCTTAAGACAACTTATGTCATTAAAGCGTCCAGACAACATATGACATATAGGAACATAGACAAGATCTGTAATTAAGAAGTCTAGACAACTTAGGACATTAGCGAGACTGTACAACTAATGACATTAACGAATTAGACGAATGATGACATTAAGGAGTCTAGACAACTTATGAGATTAACCAATTAGACGAGTGATGACATTAAGGAGTCGAGACAACTTATGGGATTAACGAATTAGACAAGTTATGACATTAAGGAGTCGAGACAACTTATGAGATTAACGAATTAGACGAGTTATGACATTAAGGAGTCGAGACAACTGATGAGATTAACGAATTAGACGAGTGATGACATTAAGGAGTCGAGACAACTTATGAGATTAACGAATTAGACGAGTGATGACATTAAGGAGTCGAGACAACTTATGAGAATAACGAATTAGACGAATGATGACATTAAGGAGTCTAGACAACTTATGAGATTAACGAATTAGACGAGTTATGACATTAAGGAGTCGAGACAACTTATGGGATTAACGAATTAGACGAGTTATGACATTAAGGAGTCGAGAGACAACTTATGGGATTAACGAATTAGACGAGTTATAACATTAAGGAGTCGAGACAACTTATGGGATTAACGAATTAGACGAGTTATGACATTAAGGAGTCGAGACAACTTATGAGATTAACGAATTAGACGAGTTATGACATCAAGAAGACTAGTGGAAGTAGTCGCACTAGATTTCGGTAGTTTCAGTACGACTAGTCGCACTAGATTTCGGTTGTTTCAGTGCGACTAGTCTCGCAAGAATTCTGTCTCGTAAAGTTTTGTTTCACTGTTCTAGCCAGTATACTGTACCACATTTTGCATTTTTCAAGCATTAACGTCTAAAATCCTGTCTAGGTATTCGTTATGGGGGACGGCTACATTGTAGCTATGTTAAAAATTCTTCCTTCGTGCGTGACTGTGTTTGGGACAATGTGGGTAGTGTCGGGGCGCTTACCTCTCTGTTATCGTGTCATGACACCGCACGTCACCATCCAAGATCTAGCAGAGTGTGTAACATTATGCCGGTTGGCATTTAAACGCAGTGGTATGGATGAACAAAGTCAACAATCTGATACACCCAGCAGTGTCTACATAAGTGATTCCACCTCACCCCACGATGAATAAGGCCGAAAATACTAGCTCGGTAACATCGGATTCACTATAGTATAGACGCTCTGTAAGTGACCGCCGATGGACGAAACAACCAGCTAACAAGAACAGTTTGTGGCAAAGTACATACATACAAGCACATAAACACAAACATACATATACACACGCACAAATACAATACACAAACACATACAGACGTGCACAATGTGGGATTTGAGTCGACGTTAACTAAAACGCTACTCCTACGGTAAGTTTCTGAAATTCATTTCAGATCCGAGTATAATATGGCTTCAACCAGTTATTTAGAGAAATATCTTTGATCAATACCACCAGGTAAAAGTAGGTTCTTGATTACTTGATTAATCATAATAACTGTGAGTCGCAGTTACAATATCGATTATTTCATTACAGCTCGTGAAATTCGCCATAATCCACTCCAATACAAAACATTTATCAATACCTCGAGCGGGAAAATTTGCTTGTTTAATATAGTGAAAGAGGCGGGTAATAATCCCCGATTTGTTAGCATTTGAATTCGCAACCACCGTACGACCAAAACCTCGCTATTCCATTTTTTCGACTGAAGCCTGCAAAAGTAAAGTCGATGCAAACGTACCGTATATTTGGTTTGAGTAGTAAACGACGTCTAGTTTTGTGATCAGATGAAATATTGCCAATCGTTTTATTCTAGCAGTAATACTTGTCCAAAGTTCCTGTAACTTCATACTGCATCTTGTACCAAAAAATCTGAAACGTTTATTATTTCGAATAGCGTATTTGTCGTGGTATTGTATCATATACATTAATATGATAACTGTTTTCTGTACTTTTATTACCTTATCTACGCGTGTGACGTTCGTTGCTTCAGTGAACGAGAGAACTTTTATTGTGTTCTCTGTCGTATTAATGCGTGATCGCTTTTATTTGGCGATATACGATTATTTTTAGGACCCATATCTTGATAATTATGTAGTTTTTCTATTCCACATGGCACGACCCGCCGGTGATATCGCGGCCCCACCACCCGTACTCACCTGGGACGAGCGCCGGAGACGACAGCTTCTGTACTGTCGTGATGGCGACTGACACGCCCACGTTCCTCCGCTAATATATGCATGCAGGGACCTGTACATAACCTATCGGCGACATTAATTTTAGCAACCAGGGAGTTATTGACCTGCATAGGCGATAATTAATCCCAGACATGCGTCCTACCGTCCTACCGTAGCGCCGCCTGTATACTGAGTGAGACATAGAAATTGTTAAAGTGGCCACAAACCAATACGTATTATAATACACGTGTATATCGCTGTCTTAGTGCTATGAAAAGCGTTTTAAAAAGTCTAGGCGCTGATATAATACTTACAGGATTGTGGCATCGGATGGAGATGTAGTTTTATGTGACACAGACAAAATTCGGTTGTGCTTCTCGGAGTAGTCACAGCGTATAAAATAATCGCTACGTGTTTGCTAATAAGGCCAACATGGCAGACAATGATCAATTCGATTACGGAAACCCGTTCACTAATGCCCTACTGCTCTACATTATGAATTTAATATTAGTGGTTAGAAATTTATAAACGGACCGAGTCGATAGTTGAGGTGAAATGTTGCGAAACGAAAAAGCCTGTTAATTTGGAACGCGAGACGATAGTAGATATAGCAGATAATAGCGACACACGATATGCTCGAAACGTAGTAAGATTTACGGTATGCCTACACGCCGTGAGGTAGCACTCGACGCGTATCGACGCCCGTAAATCCTCGCTCGGTACACGCGCGCGGCTGTGCGCTGATCGAAGTGGCGGGCGAGCTTGGTCGAGCGACTGATTCCCGGACGCTTCGACGGTTTCGGCGGACGAATGAAAAAATCGACACGCAAACAGCGCCGATTATTGGATATGCTAAAGGTAGGCCTATGTTGACTTCTTTGGTGTTGTTGCCTACGAAATTGTATGTGGCTATGGTGAAGAGGACTGTTATCGTTAAATTTCAAATTAGAAACCCGGTAGAATAGTTTAAATGGATGGATAGAACCGATCTTAATATATAACACCTAACGAAAAACCATGGAAGGCGATCATATTTTGTACTTTATTTAGCTTGTTAGTAGAGGAGATATTCAAGCCTAACGGCTTAAAACGCAACAGACGACGCATCTACAATATACTCATGTCCACGATAAAAGCAAATAATGGGCGTAACGAATAAACATAGTGCGTCATTTATGATGTGCTTGAGACGTCTATTTCGCTAGTAATAAATCGAAAGGAAATAAAAATGCCGAGACATCATTCGATATCTGCAAGATAAAGATAAACAACATCAGTAATCAAAACAACAACATCTGCAAAAACAATAACAACAACTACCTTCGAACGTGTAACTAAGACATTCAACTGAACTATGCCAGACGGAAGTTCCAGAAAAGGAGAAACTAACGACCCTGCAAACGCGATTGTCAATTGCACAATCTTACACTTCGTTGCTTCTCTCCACCCACCTGAATATTGCAACGATATTAAATTTATTCCATAACGATTTCGTTCTCTTCACGAGGGAACTTTTATACACAAAATACTTGTATTCGAATAAACGGTCAATATTTTCGCCGATATTTACAATTTCTTATTATAACCGTATACCGCTTTAAACGGTATGGTTGTTCAACGCAAGACGACCAGGCGACATAGTTATCCTAATTTCATATCATATACTTCTATCGGATATAACCGAATACTTGTTATTCTATTAAACCCTGTATAAATATTAGCTCTAGGGACGTCTACGACGGCTGTGGCTTGCAGCTATGTGGAGTTTGGACGTAGCAATCTATCGAATCTCCCTTATTGATCTCGTCCCGTATAGCCCGCCCGTAGTCACCGTAATATTCCCTTTATGGGGTCTAACTTTCACTGCCATTACCCCAAGTAATGACTTTGGTTCACCGAGTAGCGTTTCCCGACTAGGTCGTAATTACAGAGTAGAATATTCCAGTCTCTCCGATAAAACGCTGCGTTAAACTCGACATCACATAGCGATAGCGTGGCGTGTAGCCGACTAACAGAAACGTCCTTTCATGGTAATTCCAAGATGAATCGATTATCTGTTGACGTACACAGATATTGTATGACGATTGTTAAATATTAAAGGGAAACAATTGTACACACATCAGTAAAATTTAAAAGACATCGTGGATTTTTAATAGCTACTAGTGACTTAATCACATGTATTTTATCAACAATAAAAATACTCACCAACTGGTAAAGAAATATAAAATGCGCACTATAACATTTCGATTAATATATATTCTATATTCGTGCCAGTAAATGCGTGAAATAAGTGCCTGTATTACTGTAAGTTTTCCCGAAATATTTTATATATTAAATCATGCAATTGGCTGAACCGCAGAAAAAATTTCGATTATAACAGAAACAACGAAATTCTATATTTTCATATTGTGAAATATGCCACGGTACTCGATGCCACGTAATTCGATGCCACGGTAATACGGATAAACAATTTATTCGTTGAATTACATTTGTTAATGCACGCGTTTGTAATCAAAGAGGTGGGACTTTCTCTGTTGGTCATGTCGTAAAAACGTGAATTGCAAAGGAGCAATATAGTGAATCACAAAAACGAGACAGTGACACATTTTCGACTTACAGGTTGTTGGAGTAAAGTACTCGTAAAATTGCATCCAACTAGAGGTAATTAATGTTGTTTTGTGTTGTAAATCCGCGGTTTTACGACTGTACATATGGATTTATATACGTGCAGGAATTGGACGTTTAATTAGCCACATAGTTCTCAACGCTGCACTACAACCGGCAGCTACCAACACTAGCGAGTAATATACTGTATACAAAATTAGACTTAGCCAACAGCATCGCTTCACCAAGAAAAACTCAGGAACGCGATTTCTCGTCGAACGAGTCAGATATTCCTCGCATTCAAGGCGTATCGATATCGTCTGAATATGTTTCGGTAATCAGCGTGAAGACTGAGTAAAGCGATAGAAGAAATATTTTTAATAAGTGTATCAACTGTATATAAATATGTGCTGTCTTTCGGAATGCGGAGGCGTGTCATCTATGATTTCTACTGGTAATAAATAATCTGCTGTCATATTTTTGATTATTAAATGGATTCTGGGCGAACATTGAAAATTCAAAATCAGTATAAAAAGAAAATTGTTGAAACAGCAGAAAAGCTCACGCAAATATCTAACTACCTCCAGGACATCTCTCGATGGATGTTGACAAATAAACTAAAGCTCAACCCCGATCAGACAACTCTTATTCAGAAATTCACTTTTTCAGCGCACACCACCACCACAAATCTCCATCTCCTTCAATGACACAACCATTACTCCAACTCCTACTGCCCGTCACCTCGGTGTCACATTCGACTGCCACTTCACATTTAGATCCCATCTCAGCAGTGACAGAAGATCTGGCAGCTATAGTCTGAAAAATCTCCTCTCTGTATTAAAATATCTCAACTCTACACTCAGCCACACCCTCCTTCATGCTTTCATTTCCTCCCGGATCGACAACTGCAATTCTTTCCTGACTAACTTTCCACCATGCGACATTAAACGATTCCAGACGCCCCAAGACAGTGCAGCTTGTCTCCTCACTCAAAACACACAAAAACTACACTCACTATTGTCCCCCAAATCTAAACGCGTCCACTTTTGTGATCGCTCCTTCACCTAAAACTCTGCTTGAGTATTTAACTCTCTCCCTCCTGACATCAAAGTATCTCTTACGCTCAATATTTTCAAATCAAAGTTCAAGACTCGTTTGTTTTAGTTTGCGATAGTTTGCTTTGTAGAGCCATCTACACTTGACTATTCCACATTTTGCAAATTATATTTTTCAGCATCACTATTGGTATGTGCAATGCGAGAAACCTCATAATAATGAACGGCCGGTGGTTTCCTCACATCCGATGTGGTGGTGAACTCACATATAGCTGCAGCCGAGATAGTAGTGTCATCGACTATCCTCTTGCTGATACGCAGGCTATACACCTAATAAATCACTTGAAGATATACCTTATGTGAAACCTTTTCTGATCACACACCAATAGAATTTCCTCTTAAACAACAAATCAACCAATAATATTCAAAGATTACAGATTTAAAGGAGATATTTAGAGACTTGTATGAAATAAAGAAAGTATCTCCATGTACAAATACAGCGTGTTAAATGGTTTTATGAAGAAACGAAGAAATCAGAATGTGTCGTGAAGGCTAAGAATACAGCAAGTGACATGATATCTGCCGTTGCTAAAGAACTAAAGAAACCACTATGCAAACGTTTTCAGCTAAGACTTTACGATGCTGGTTTGCGACTTGCTCGCGTCTAGGGTTAGCAGTCTGCGATTTTAGGGACGATTCGGCGAATGGGGCCATTTTCCGGTGTAACGAAGATGTCAAAGCATGCTTTTATAGAATATGCGTATAACGAGGATTTCTGATTCTTCTGTCATCGTCCTAATGACCTACACTATCCGGGTTTCATCTAGCGTTTCTATTTAAACGTGTCTTTTTTTCGGGACGTTTCGAATCTTATCAAAAAGGTCAGAACGTGTATCGACTGTAGAAGCCAGAGAAATACAGAGAGAAATAATTTCTAGCCACTTTTGTGTGTTTTTGCATATTTAGTTTATAAATTCAACAAATTGGAGATTTTTTCTCAGATTTAGGTAGGAATGCACTTAAATGAGGATGCGCCTATCAAATGTGAGCGCTTCGTGAGTTTACTGAAAATGGTGAAGAACCGAGTTTATCGAGATACGTGACGGTGAAGAAAGACACGTCAAGAAGAGAGAGGAAATTCGGAGTGAGGTGAACCGGACTAATGCGAAACTGTATAGAATTACGTTCGTAATACCCAAATGAACCTGGATGCGATCAGTCAATATTTGGGTATAAATATTGATATTAAAGCCTAGTTTAGAGAATTTTTACATATATGACATAAATATCTACCATAAGAAGCCATAAATATGTCATTCACATGAACAGTAATAATTACCTCAACCAAGAGGGGAAGGTTGAATTTTTGAGGAAGTTTGTCGGTTACTGACCAATTAATAGATTTGTTATCCGATGGGTTTGCGTGAAACCTGCATGTTAGAATGGGTCAAGCCCGAACGATTAAATTTCGGTTTTTTGCCCGTATTCTCAGGTTGGAAGATTCCCCGAGATTTTACAATCGATTTAGTTTCACAACACGTGACGCAAGGATGACGAATTTTGCAAGAAGTGACGTAATTCTACGCTCTTCAAGTGGTTTAATCTCGTTTTTTGATGTTCTAACACAGTCCTGAAAATCATTGGAATTGGTTTGATAGATCAACTGGAAAGAAGCGCACCTGACGGGATCTCTGAGGGGAGAGTGACCTCGAGAAGGGCCCCCCCCCCCGTATATACATTTGTCCGCTATAGTATAGCTCTCTGGACGGCTTTCCTGTTGTTAATGCGAGTCATAAACAAGTCATCAGATGATCGTTTTTGGTAAGGTCATTATGTACACCAAATTCAGAGCACAGCGGTCTACAATTAGGGGTGTTTTAATCACTTTGTCGAATAGACGATTTCGTATTGACTATCTTGAGATTACATCGTTTAGAATGACAGCCACATATGAGTCATATGACATTACGTTTGTGTGGTCACCCAAACCCTCGCTGCCAGTAAGCATTACGTAATGTAAAACAAACATTCCACAGTCAACGAATAGATCGCTTCCGTTCGAGAGTTTCGGGTTCCGTGTGAATGACTAACTTCGTGAGTAATTTTTTTCGCTATCTTCGCTACAATCCATAGGTTGAGGGGCGACTGGTACAGGCGCGAGGTAGTCACTGATCGGCCTAGCAACTTAACATCCACGCCCTCCGCTGGGCAACATATAGTTCAACCGAACTGTATATAGATGGTTTATTACTCTACAATTTCTCACGCAAATACGCTAGGGTGAAAATGTTCGAATTAACATATAAATAGTGTCAAGCCTTCTTGCGTTCCACTGTGCAGGCATCGGGAGGGTTAATTGTTGTCGGGCAATGGGTTACGTGGCGACAAGGCCGTGTTTATACGGTTAATAGATCGACCCTCAATCGTTGGAGCAGCCTTGACCTATCAAGCAATTATTCACAGAATCCACCGACTGAGATACCCGCCTAAATATCTGATATTGCCCGACTGCATTGCTCTATGGGATAGCTCGAGCGGAAGATAATAGCAAGGAACGTGATCTGATGGGTGTAAAGAACTCCCGCATTGCAGCAAGCATTAACCGTCGTCGATTCAAACCTACAATTGTTAGACCTTAATTTTTAACGTCGGTATGCGTGTAGACTCGTTTCACATACGGACCCATCGGCTTTACTGTATTAGCGCATTTATGATTAAATCGCAATTAGGATAATGAACATGCATTGATAATAAAGCGAAATAATAATAACGCGCTTGATGACGCATGCAGGCTATGTTTATCTCCCTGTCTCCTACATATTTAGTTGAATTACACGCTTCAATACGCCTCGTTCTATAATATGAAATCAATCAATATTTTATTTGTACATAAAATTGTAGGCGACCGATTGATATCTAGATCACCCCGGTAGATGCTAAATATTAGCTGTTACGAAGACCGCCACATGAAGATTTAATTATAGTCTCACAAGCGATGACGGAAACATCCAAATTCAAACGAATCTGCACCATAATTGACATTTATTCATAAATTCTATTGCGTCACGTTTGATGGATAACTAGGAAATAAACGTGTATGCACGTGGTTTATCGAAAAATGTGGTAAAAGAGTTGAAAATAATGTTCTGTTGCCTATATTTGAGAGGTGTATATTAGTTAAGGATACTCGGTAGCATGTGAGCCTTCAGGAAGTTTGGAGCAGACGTTTACAAAACGCCATTTTCAGGGAAAACGACATTTAGAAGAACGTCATGCCACGGTCGCAAATGTTGAAAGCCTCAATCCTGCCATCGTTGTTTTTCTACGACAGTCATCCTAGGGAGTTTATGACTGAAAATTCTGAACTATATTAAAGGCACTCTTTCTTCCTCCTTCTACATGCACTCTCGTTTTATGAAAATAACAATAAAGTCGGGCATGTGAAATTATGGTGCAGGTATCTATACTGTTTATGACGATCATTAAGGACCTTTTCGAATATTCCCTGCGTGTTTTCTCAGATCTTCTGCAGCTGCTTCTATATGATGTCACAGGTGGACGAGGGTGTCTGGGCATGCGACATCGTCTTTAATCGCCAAATAATAAAAATTTAAAGCATATTGTGTCATTCCTAGCGCGTATGAGCTACCTATTCTATCAATTCATATTAGCGCAACCTGTCCTTGGCCCAAACACGCTCGAGGGGATCTCTGTTGTGGCTGTCAAACAATGGCATTGGGCTAGGTGATGCTTTATTTCTGGTCATCGAACCCACAGAGATACTCTGGTGCTGTTAAACACTTTATCGTATATGAATTCAAATAACTGGTTTATTTATCAGGGTAAACTGCCCGACATTCCTGTTCCTATCGTCACCACGAATGACACATTCACATTTCTGTTAACCTTGTTTTGTTCAAGAAGCCATAGACTGCGATTGAGTCTTTTCAATTAACGATGACAGGCTATTTAAATGTCATAACAAGATATGGAATACTAAATACCTATGGGTAGGGAACCAAAAATGCGAATAATGCGGTTGATATCGTTAGTGACACAGCATTAGGCAGTCGTGGACTCAACAACAACCACGACATTCATCCATACATTCATTCAAACAAGTTGACAGTGCAAAACTCGATATACTCAGACTTTAGAGAACGGCATTGAAGTATTGAGGGTTTTGCAAAAAAAAAAAAATAATAAGTGTACCTCTGTAATGAGGTATTAAACATCTGATCGGCTGGATAGGTTGGCTGAAATAACCAAAGGCATTCTCGTTTTCTTTTTTTAATTCAGTCTGTTTAACTGTTTGGTTTGGTTCGCGCGAAGAAAGAAACGGGGCCGAATTGAATCTGTTATGCGAGAAAGCAAACAAGTTTCGCCAAACTTGCGTCTGTTCTTACTATATGGCTAAAGCCGGAAGGGAGCGTACAGGATTCAGCTCTTTGGGTGTGTGTAATGGCGAAAATCGCCTCGGGTCGTTTCGACGCGAGATTAATGACGGACAGCGAGGCGTCGCCCTGTCGATGCTATGGCACGACTGCTGTAGCTGGGATACGTGACATATTAAACGGCGAGCCTGATAGATTTGTGCGACGCCGAGCGGGGCATGGTGCGGTAATGCAATCTCTCGGATGGTAAACGTAGCTTTAATTAGTGCCCGAACAAGCCCAGCATATATCACCGTTCGCGGACGACCGCTACACCATCTAGCCTGGCCGGATGTCTTAACAAAACAAATATGATGATTGATTTTTACAAGAGTAAACATACTGGCTTAACCATGATGAACTTGCAGTATTTGTACAGACATATACCTCTGTTTATATAGCCAGGTGACTAAAAACTATACATTTATGGCTGACGCGATGCACTCCGCGCACAGTACAATTTAGAGAAGCCGTGTGAGTGACGAGAAATGAACTAAACGGTCAGACCTTTTGCGTAGACCAACGGTTTTATTTGACCGCAACCTTATGTATACGTCAACACTAGCCTTCATTAAGTAACGATTCTAACAAAACGCTGTGTTTATACGTGTACAATGGGACGATGAGATGTTTATGCGAATTAGATGAGAATGACAGGCCAAGCAGGATACGCTCAAAAATACCGAGTAACCACGCTGGTGAGGGTACCGGTGCGCTCTTGGCCGATGAGACGTCAGAGTGCTGTTGTTCAACAAGACGCCACGCGAATTACTCGTAAGACAGTCGGAAGGGTAAGTTTTAGTTTTTTTAATGCACATCGAGGTGTTATTGCTTCTTGAAATATCAAATTTTCATGCGTCATCTATCCACCAAACATGGTCGACGCCAGTGATTTATTTGATAGAACTCCACTTTTAACGGTAAAAGGGTGCGAGTTCTAATGCACATAAATCATAGATCCTTCTCCAGTATTCAATTAAATGGAATCTTTGGTACTTGAATATTGCAATGAATTATCAGGAATTTGTGGAAAGAGATGCACAGAAAAAACCTGTACCTCTGATGGGACACGAACCCACGACTTCCAGATAACCGGTCTGGTGCTCTATTTTATTTACTACCATTAACCAATCTGGTCATTGTAAAATGTCACTGTGGTATTATCGAGCAATATTGTAGGTGCTATGTACATTTCTGACTATTTATAAAGTAGCTCTTCAATCGTCTCTTCCCCTCTTTTATCCTCAGGTTATTTATTCAAGACATTTGATGTCCGCGCTACTCTAGAGAAGGAAGTAAGGACAATTACGCAACAGGCGTGCATGCTGCTATCTGCCGCATGTGTGCACACAAAATAAATTTGTAAAGGAGCGGATAGTCGAAGCATAGGCGCGCTAAACTCGTAACGGAAAGGTCGCGGGTTCGAAACCCCCACCGGTCGACTTATCTGTGATGATTGTCGACAGGGCATTTATCTTCGATTGTTGAAATACATCTATCTCCAAAAGGTAGACGCTTGATATCATACTTTGCAGGTAACATGCGAATATCGGAGGAATTGTATCTACTATGAATCAGCGCCGTAAACA
The DNA here is from genome assembly GCA_011762755.2 of Epimenia babai. Lineage (NCBI taxonomy): Eukaryota > Metazoa > Mollusca > Solenogastres > Cavibelonia > Epimeniidae > Epimenia > Epimenia babai. Next base: position 14,612 of record WURV02145516.1, read on the forward strand.
TCCATTGTAAACCGAATTTTAAAACCTAAATACGATAATGCTTGCGGTCTCTAAATGCTGTACTTTACTTTTTTACATCAGAGTAATCTGAAATATATATTTTCCTTTTGTTCTTTCTCCAGCCGATTTCACATCGGTGCAATATGCCTAACTCAGTGATACCATATAACACTACACGTCTTCATATAGTGTTTATGATATGGTAGAGTGATGCATGTCGGGACGTGGGACTGTTTGAAAGCATCTTTACACACAGTAAATAAAGCTTAAATAACGATAAATAAAACTGTTCCACCAACCGGTCCGCTGTAATGTCATGTTAAACACGTGCCATCGATTTCGTAGTCCATGTTGCATGAGTATCATTTTATTGACCAATTTGATGAAATTGGTAGTTTGCTAGACTTTTGTCCGCCACTGTCAGCAATGTCGTAAGGTATGGTTATATTTTATTGAAATTTTGCAATTTTGTTCACAAAGCAATCCACATCTCTATACTAATATGATACACCCGGGTATTCCCCCATTTCTGTTTTTTTTATTGACAGATTGATATAAAACAACAGATTTAATTACTTAGAAGTTTCATCACTCGGCGAGTTATTGTCACGACATCACAAGAACGGGAGTAATTGCCGCGCCATGTGGAACGAGGAAAGGGTTCCTTCCACATATTCTTGTAAGATCTCGGTGAGGTTAATCTCATCGAATTCACGCGTTATTTCATTAGTCTCGTCAAGCCAAACGATAAAAGGATCCAATGAGATTTTAGCGTAATCCCAGCAAACGCACATCGCTCAAATTATTTAGGTCTTGCGCAGATTAGCGACTGTACCCCTTACGCTTACAAGATTGTGATAAGGTCAGATTAGACAATCGCGTCTCAGACGCTGCTACTCTACGGGGCGTCAGAACGAGCAATCTGGGGGCGACATGACGCGTAATTAGAGAACAGTTGACGCAGTGCCAGGCGTCGGAATAGTTTTTGCTTTCAAATCGCCTTTCTATCGATGATGTAAAATATAATACAAGTATTTGGCGCTGGATGAATTAGCATAATTATATTAGAGCATATGAGCAGAGAAGATAGGATATATTTGGTCTATCGTGCATTGAACTCGAACCAATTCATTTCGTTTGCGCCTTTTATGGCTTCACGAGTCGTAAAGAACCCTTTAGATATATTGAATGTCAGTTCGGCGAAGCCACAACGGTTTTTAATGAAACAGAAGTTACAAAGAGAGATACAGAGAACGATCTTATGCCTCCCTTGGGGCGATTAATTTCCTACTTCAGGGGCCCAATCGCAACTCCACTGGCTGTATTAATAAATAGATACCTCTCCCTAATTGAAATTGATTCTCAACATGCACTCGACGCCATAGTTCCACCGCGGCCATTTTTGCGCAACTCATCATCGGCTTCACCAGCTTTCCAGAAAGTCATGTGCGTTGTCATTGTTCGAATTCCGTCATTCTCTCATCTCGACCCGCGTCTGTCGCGCGTCTTCTCAGAAAGACACGGAAAGCATTGTGACCGTTGTGAAATATCATAATATAGCGCATGAAAGCGTAGCAGTGTCGCCCCGCCTATCCGACACGTAGTCCCGGCAATGTCTGCCGATATGAATAGGAGCTAGCGTGAATAATTAATAGTGCGTTTGTCACCGTGTCCATCGCACGCATGTTCTAATTCATTAGTAACTAACTACCACGCGAGCGCGTCGCTCGACTCCTGACAGAACGAAAATTGCGTTGATATTGTTTTCTAGATATATGTATAAAGTGCATGGCATGACACAAACGCCCGATTGATATACAGCATGCTGTACATAACTAAAACTTGCGTCGACTCTCGCTGTCTAGCGTCCGGACCTAAACCGACAATTCATATATCGATTAGAATGTTTTGGTGAACGGCGACTTGTTTGCTTTCCATAGTTGCAGACCACATTCATCCGCCAGTAGTGAATAATTGCTTAATAATTGAAAAACATCTGTAATGATTTATGATCCGTTATAAGTCACCGGCTTCGTCTTCTCTGGAACTCTAGAGAAATGCACAAAAACCTTACTGCACGAAGTCACACCCTCCAGATAATAATTCTCGTGTTCTACTAACGGAGCAGCATATGATATCCAGGTTCATAAATAGATTAGCAAATGCATTAGACGCTCTTCGGCGTTTTCACTTATACATAGTGTACCTAGCTAAAAATTATTGCCTTTTAATTCGCTACTTGGCTGATATTGTTTTAGTTAACTTGGGTAGTAGGAGTGAATAAATATATAATGACTTTCTGTTGACGCATGCTGAGTGGAGCCTGGTCAGTTAGTTAGCGACTCGGTGTTAGTTCTAAGGTTTGTCTTGCGAGACAAACAAATCATTCTCCAAATTCCCCGTTGATCTAGTAGTAGCCTACATATGTAGCGGATCTAGAGTAATATATTAGATATGAGACGGAAAAGCAAATACAAAATATAATGGGTTAACAAAAGCGTCGCGTTTTATCCAGAAACTTCTCGAAAACACGTCGTGAATCATCGTAGTTTACCCGAGCATACAATGAAGCCTACACATGAAGGTGATTCCAATAAATAAGATTAACTAAATAGTTATCATATAACCTTGCAATTCTGTATCTCTTTTATGACCATAACATTTGACTTTGCTGATTATATATCTAAAATGCGTACATCTTATAAACATCGATCATATTCCACGTCGTTGTTTTTTCATTATTAATGATTGCGTCGCGATCAAAATTGGTCACCGACGCACTGCCAGCCCAGGATCACCCACTGCTAAATATAAAGAGAGAGGCAATTACACACATTTGTCTGTGAAACCCTTTAGACGTGCTACTCATTCCGGAAGATGTTCGCTAGCTGCACGTCATGACTTCAACCGATTTGTCTCGCAAGGGACATAACCCGTAGAGCGGTATTTGGCACATCGGATGTCGTTCGCGACTAGATCGTTCGCTCGGGGTAAGATCAGAAAAGATTAAATAAACACATTCGTCAAAGACCGCAATACCCCGCTCGATATCTATATGTGTTCTATACGAGTACGTACGCCTTGATATTGGACATACATCATTATTTGAGTGAACGTCCTCGACACTCCGATGTACCCGGTTCAAAATCGCATTGGTTCAATATGACCGTTTTGTCCGAAGCAATCCGGTTCTTGGCGGTCGACTCTTGATTAATTCACTCCCGTTTGACGCGACTTTTGCCAGATCGCCGGGAAGACAAACGCGTTTTCTCTGACATTGGTCAATGCGCGCGTGAAATATGAAGAGAGAATCCAAGCAACCTGTATTCAACCTTAGTGAATAATCAAAATAAATAGAAGCCTTCCTAAAGCGGAGGATTGCGAATGATTCGCTGACGCGTTTGAACAGATTCGGATCTGACGCGAACCGAACTTAACGAATACACCGAACTTAACGAATACACCGAACTTAACGAATACACCGAACGTAACGAAAGTCACGAATACGTTGCGCCTGAGAGAAGTAACAAATACATGGAACTAACCTAACAAATACACCAAACCCACCGAAGGTAATGAATATTCCGAAGGTAACATAAGTAACGAAAACACCGTGTCTAACAAAGGTAAGTACACACTGAACGTAACATACTCACCGAACGTAACAGACACACGGCACATAACATACACACCTAACGTAACATACTCACCGAACGTAATAGACACACCGAACGTAACATACACACCGAACGTAACAGACACACCGAACGTAACATACACACCGAACGTAACATACACACCGAACGTAACATACACACCGAACGTAACATATACGCACCGAACGTAACATACGCACCGAACGTAACATACGCACCGAACGTAACATACGCACCGAACGTAACATACGCACCGAACGTAACATACG
>WURV02145527.1:0-18535 GCA_011762755.2 Epimenia babai
GCCCCATCGCTAAAAGCGCTTCGGCTCGCTCCGGCCCATCTGACACCTCCGAAAGAGTCTGCGCCGTCTCCACGGCACCCTTCGACTTTTCTTTCATCTGAATCGCCAACAAGCGCCGAAGAGCGGCCACATGCTGGGGCTCCACGGTCAGGATCGCTCGCAACTCAGTCGTCGCGTCGGCAGTTTTGCCCAACTTCTCTTGATAGATTTCAGCCAAACGGAGTCGGACCGCAGCCAGCACGTGAGCCTCAGGCTTGAACGCGGCGGCTTTCTTGAGCTGGGCCACCGCAGGATTCCACTGACGGTCGCGCACGAGGAGCTCCGCCAACTCAAGCGTCGCCGGAAGGTTCTTGATGCCATCCTTGTCGAGCCGACGGAGCGCTGCCACTGCTGCAGGGACATCATCCAGCTCGTCAGCGTAGATCTTGGCAACGGCGATCCAATGCTCCGCGCGAGCTTCAGCAGTCGTCGATGCTTGAGCAGCCGTCGTGAGAATCGTGACAAGAGAATCGAACTCCGAACGCACCGAAAGCATTTCGTGAAGAGCCTGGGCGGCCAACGTCGAATCTGGATTCACCGCCAGCCCTTGCCTCAAGCTCTCCACGGCCCTCTCCGAGTCACCGCCAGCTCCCAACACTTGAGCAGCCAACACATAAAGCGACGCTGCTCGGGCCACATCACGCACGACACGCGCCTCGAGTTCAGCTGCCTCCAGGAGCAGATCCGCTTCCCTCACCTCTTCGGCGATGCGCGTGATCCCACGGGCCGAGCCCACGTTTTCAGGATCTTCCTTCAGAGCGGGACGATGTTGCTCGAGAGCTTGCACTGGACTGCGCGGCTCCAAGAATTCTCCGAGGCGAGTTCGGTGAGCAGAGGAGAGCTGCGGCTGATCCGGAATGCGCACCAAGTGGGAATCAACTGCAGCGAGTTGCTCCTCGTTGCGATCGGCGATGGCCATCAGCTCCGCGTAACGCAGCGCCGATCGGTCTCCCGAGTAACGTTCCAACAAGGCAGCGCTGAGATCCGGGAGTTGACCGGCAGCCCGATCGGTAGCTGTCTCATCCGGCTTCGAGGGATCCAATCCTTTCTCACCCAGTCGGAGCAGTTCACGCATGACGCCGGCCTGATTTTCCTCAGCTTTCAGGCTGGTCGCATGAAGGCGGAGAGCGCGCGTGAGGCGATGGTCGTCATCGTTCTGCTCGTAGAGCCGCGCGAGAGCGGTCAACGCCTCGACCTGACGCGGATCTTCCTCCAAGGCGAGCTTATAGCCCGCGATCGGTTCATCCGTTTTCTTGGCCGTGTTCTCCAAGATCTCAGCTCGTCGTAACCTGGCCCAAAGTCGAACTGCCGAATCGGAGTTACCCTCAACACGTTTCTCCAACGCAGCAGCTGTCTTCCCATGATCGCCCCGCAACTCAAGAACGCGAATGAGCGCATCCTGCGCCTGAATCAAAGCGGGGGCATCCTTGAGGGCCGCTTCGTAGGCGCTGACGGCGCTGGGAAGCTTGGCCAACCGCATTTCGAAGACTTCACCGAGTCGCAGCTGAACTTGCGCGCGAAGCTCGGCGGCATCGATCCTCTTGGTCCTCTCGGATAGATACGCGGCAAGTTCGTCGTAACGTTCCAGTCGACGCAGACAACGCTCGATCGCCAAAGCCACTTCTTCGTTGTGACCATCGGCTTCGCTCGCTTTCTTGAAATACGTGAGCGCCTTTTCATCTTGACGAAGATGCTCCTCACAGAGCCTTCCCATGCGGTGGAGGTGCCTTGACCGCGCCTTTGGCTCTTTGATCCCGTTGAGCTTGAGGGTCAAGGTCTTGAGCAGTTCGGCATGGCGCCCCTCTGCTTCATGGAGAGCAACCAGAGCGTCGAGTGTCGGGGCATACTGGGCGCTGATCTTGAGCACATCGCCAAAGAGTTGCAGCGCGCGCTGCGACTGACCGAGGGATTCTTCGCAGACTGTCCCGGCGCGATGGAGAAGCGGAACCTTTTCCACCGGGGTTGCTCGAACATTGGCTTCTTCGATCAGCGCATCGACGAGAACCAGATGCTCGCCTGCTCCTTCGGCGGCACGCTGCAATGCATAGAGTGCCCCGAGGTGCCCCTCTTCATCTTCCAAGATCTGCCGATAGACCGGGATGGCACGCGCTGGAGCTCGAAGCAGGTTTTCCAGGACTTGCCCCACCTTGAACAGGTGAACTTGAGCGACGGCTCGGTCTTTTTCAGTCTCCGCCTTGCGTTGAAGTAGCTCGACGAGTTCCTCATACCTGCGTGCTTCCTCAAACAAACGCGCCAGATTACGAAAAGCCGCTTCGTCGTTGGGGGTCAAACCCAAGGCAGCTTGATAGTGGTGAGCCGCATCGTCGGGAGACGAAAGACGGTATTCGCAAACGCGAGCCACCCGACAATGGATCACCGAGCGCCGCAAAGGATCTTCGCAAGCCGCTTCCTCCTCCACCAAGACCTGAACCAAAGCCCCCCACGACTCCTGCTGTTCATAGTAGGCACAAAGAGGCGTGACACAGTCGGCCAGCGCAGGCTGCATCTCACGAGCGCGTTCAAGATACTCGACAGCGTCCTCTTGTCTGTCGAGGCGTCGATGCAAAACCTCCGCCACCCGCAGACAAAGAGGAACAACTTCGTCTCCCGCCTGCGGACGCTCAATGAGTCGCTCCAGAACGCGAACTACCCCATCAAAGTCTCCCGCGCGTCGATAGAGCTCCTCCAGAGTGCGCAGGAAATCCAGATTGTCTGGCTGTGCACTCCAAGCGAATTCGTAAAGCTGAGCGGCCTCGGCCGGCTCGTTCAAAGTCTCGGCGAGAATCGCCCCGGCAGCGCTCAGAATGGAAGCGCGCGAGGGCGCATCATCAATCAGGCTCGCCTTTTGGTTCAGCAGTTCGACGTGAGCCCGCGGCTGCTTGTGGATCCCCTGCAGTCGCTCCAATGCGTAGATCGCAGCCGTCGCCATCGGGTCGGTCGACAGCGCTTTCTGGTAGAACTGGGCAGCCTCACCGGTTTGTTTTCGGTATTGCTCGGCGACTCGCGCACGCTCTGCCAGATGAGCAGCTGAAAGAGCCACATCTTCACCGTGCAGTTGTGAAAGACCTGCAAGAAGTCCGTCTAGCGTTTTCCAGTCCTGATCTCGCCTAGCACAGCGAGCCACAGCCGAGAGAAGCGCGACTTGATTCGGAACGAACGTCAGCGCCTTCTCATAGTCGGAACGAGCATCACTCCTTCGATCGAGCCGTTCCTCAAGGACCACCGCCTTACAGAAAAGGAGCGCTGCCTTGTCCGCCGGAGCTGCGGTGAGCTCCACTTGCTGATCGAAGAGACCGACTGTCGCTTCCCACTGTCCTTGGCGAGCCCGAACGCGAAGCAAACCGGCGATGGCTGGCTCGAAACGCACGTCAAGAGAATGCGCCTTTTGATAGTTCCGAACGGCGGCTTCCAGATCGTCCAGTACGACTTCGGAAAGCCGTGCGATTTCTGTGTGAAGCCGAGCACGACGCGTCGTGTCCTTCTCCGTTTGGAGAGCGCGTTCGCACTGCTCGACCAGCGCCTGAGCAGAAGCCTTGCGGTCAGCCAAGCCGGGAGCGGTCACTCGCGAATCACCAACAACGCGACTGTAAGCTTTCGTTGCAAGGCTTGACGATGCAGCAACGCTGGGCATCCCCATCAAAGTCGTCGTCGCAGAGATCTTCGCCCCTCGAGTCGGCGGCGCCGGTCTCGCTACAGGCTCAACAGCTTGAGAGCCACGCCCCGGGGCAATCTTCGTCTTGTCCACACGTGCTGGGACGGGCGCCCTCGCGAAACGGGAGGACGAGGCGAGGCGGATTTTTTCGGTGGCGGAGGTTTGGGCGCACGGCTCACGCTCGGCGGCGCGGGGGATCGAGTACCGCTCGGTGGCGGCGGAACGGAAGGCGGTTTCACTCCCGGAGGCGGCGGAGTGAGTTGAGCCTGTGGTGCCGAGGGTGGCTTCGGTGGCTTGGGAACACGCGAGACAGCCGGTGGCTTGGGAACGGCAGACTTGGAAGCGGGAGGACGCGGAAGCGCGTTGGCCTTCGGCGGTGCACTCACCTTTGGTCGCGCGCTCGCCTGGGGAGGCGAAGCTTTTGGCGGACCCTTTGCCGAAGCTTTTTTGGCTCGCGGTGGAGCGGGCTTTTTGGGTGAAGAGGCAGGCGGCGACTTCGAACTGGCTCCCATGCAACCATGCTATCAGGGAATTTCGATCTCCTCGCGCACTGTAAATGTCGAACCGAAGGCGATTGCTAGATGACTAGCACTTCAGTTGGATAAGTGACGAGCTGCGATATGACTGACTCGCCCTACACTTCAGGAAACCACTCTTGTTTCAAGTGATCGCGCCCATGCGGAGCTTGGTAATCAACCGATGGGCCAATCGGCACGATGCGATGGGGATTAATCGATTCGTGGGACTCGAAATAGTGTCGGCGGATGTGGGTAAAGTCGGTCGTCTCCCGAAACGCCGAATGGGAGTAAAGTTCGCGCGTGAAGCCGAATAGATTCGGGTAGTCGATCAGGCGGCGTAAGTTGCACTTGAAGTGCGTGACGTAGACTTCGTCAAACCGGATCAAAGTCGTCCATAGTCGAATATCCGCTTCAGTGAGTCGCCCACCTGCGAGGTATCGATTCTTTTCCAGGATCGCTTCTGCGCGGTCCATCGCATCGAAAAGCCCACGTGCTGCTCGATCGTACGCCTGTTGTGAGCGAGCAAATCCGCTCCGATACACTCCATTGTTGATGTTCGGATAAATCCACTCGTTGACCTCATCAATCCGTGCTCGGAGCTCTTCCGGATAGAGATCGATTTCTGGACGCTCTGCGTGAGCGTTCAACTCACGGTTGAACATCCGAATGATCTCGGATGACTCGTTGTTGACAATGGTTGAGTTTTTCTTGTCCCAAAGTGCCGGCACGGTGACCGAACCCTGATATTCCGGGTTCGCCTTCATGTAGACGTCTCTCAAACGATGTTCACCGTTGACTGTGTCGAGGGTCGCCCCTTCCGTCTTCGCCTCCAAGGTCCAGCCAGTATGTGGCATGAACCAGTCGACGACGTCACACGAGACAGCAGAGACGAGCCCCTTGAGCTGACGCACAATGAGAGTTCGGTGCGCCCACGGACAGGCTAGCGAGACGTAGAGGTGATAGCGCCCAGCTTCTGCCTTAAAGGGCGCAGCTGGATCGGAACTCACCCAATCGCGAAACTTGCTGTCACGCCGACGAAACTCGCCGTCCGACGAAATCTGACGCTGCCAGGTCGGACCGTTCGAGTCCTGTCGAGACGTGGATGCCGAGTCAGTGATGGCCATATCCTCTAGATCTACGGCAAAAGAAGTGACAGTTCAGGCAATCCCTGCGTACAGAACTGTTGCTGTCGAGCGAAGAATCGAGCTCAAATGCTCCGATTGCCCCCTTGTCCCCACCCGAAGCGAGCCATGTTAGAGGGCGCTCGTCGATGAATGACGAAAGCGCCCAGAATTCTGCACCCCATCGCCTGCTGGGCCTGGATGCCGCCCGCGTACTCGCCACATTTGGCATTGTTTGGGTCCACGTCGCGGAAGGGCACGATCAGACCTTCACGTGGACGTCCTTGGGACGCTTCGGAACGTCTTTCTACGTCATCGTGGCCGCTTTATTCGTCGTCCAAGGAGCGCTGAAAGACCAACCTCGTTCCTTCGGAGAAGAACTGCGGCGACGCTCGGCGCGATTACTCCGACCTTTTTTGATTTGGTCGTTGATCTACGGAGCTTACTACGGCTCACGTGGTTTGAACGCGGGAGCTTCTTGGACCGCCTTGAGCCAATGGTGGGGACCGGTGGCCGGAACAGCCGTACATCTTTGGTTCCTACCGTTCATCTTTTTCTGGGGTTTGGTTGCGTCATTTCTCACGCCGCGGCTTTCGAAACTCCCCGCAGTGCTCCTCCTCGTCGGTGGCGTTGTCTGCTGCGGAGGGCTCTACTGGTATTGCTACCGTCGTCTGCACTTCCAATTGAACCGCTATTGGCTTTGGGAGTACCACTTGCATCGTCTCGATCGCTGGATCGTCGAGGTCCCGCCCTTCTTCAGTGCCGTGTGGGGAGTAGTCGTCTTTCACCGATGGAAACGGCCCCTTGGTGTTTTCCTCGGCCAACACGGAGCCTGGTTGGTCGCCGGGTGCGGGATCGCCTTTGTCGTCACAGAATTCGCCTACGCGCTTCAAGTCGACGCCATCAAAGAAGCCACGAAAACCGAAGGGCGCTTCATGGCCAACATCGCGGCCGTGTTCCTCCTAGGAGCCTTCCTCGCCCTCCCGAAAAGTAAGCTCCTCAACGCTCTCGCGCCTTGGGGGCGCTACACCTACGTGGCGTTCCTCGTCCACATGTTACTCATCGAATTCCTGAGGCACCCCGTCAAGAACCTCCCGGGCTACGAAAGCCTGTGGTTTTCTCTGGCCGAAGCAGTGCTGATCTTCGTCGCAAGTCTCGTCGTCAGCCGCACGATCGCAAAGAAGCCCGTTCTTCGCTTCCTGCGCGCCTAAGGCTACGGGTGGATGTAGACGAGCGTTCCGTCCTTCGCGAGAGCGCTATGCCACCGCAAGGGAACCCGGGGCTCTGTCAACGAGAACAAGGTTCGAGCGTCGGACGGTGAGAGGTTCACACAACCGTGACTTCGGGGTGAACCGAAACCATCGTGCCAAAACGCGGCATGGAAGGCGTAGCCTCCGTGAAAGAATTGCACGTACGGCACGTCGCGAAGATCAAACTCATCGTCCGCTTCATCGCCGCTCATCGTCGACGTCACATGCTTCGTGTGGATGAGAAAGACACCTCGCGCCGTCGAATGAGTCGTCTCCGGATCACCCAGCCCATCTTTCCCCGTCGAAACAAGAGTTGCGAAGACAGGTTGGTCCCCGCGGTAAGCGACCAACGTTTGCTTCAGGATCGAGACCTCCAACCAAGAGCGATCGTCTTTCGCCCATTTCGGCATCTTTTCTCGCGCATCAATCCGCACGAGCAAGGGGTGTTCCTTGAGATAGGTGCCAGCCTCGGTTTCCAGGAAGACTTGGCCATGCAACTTCACCTCTTTGCCCGTGAGATGAAAAGCCTCGCGGTAGTTGATCGCGCGCATGGGGCGAAAGCTACCCTGTTCCGGATCGCATTCGTAGAGGTGTTGAGCACGTGAGCGAACGAAAGCAACAGGCAAGCGCGCCTCTTCACTCAACTGAACGCCGGAAAAGTCACTCCCTTCCACAGGAGTCAGGCGATCCAACGGAAGCAGCGAGAGGTCCGCGGTGAGGCCCCAGCGACGACCTCCTTCTTCGAAGAGATCAATGAATGCGAAGGCGCTACTCCCCAGCGCACGACCGGTCATGAAGTCATGCTCCAACATTGGATAGCCGTACGGACGGGGAATGCGAGCTCCCTCACGCAAGAGTTCTGGGGGTGGGGTGTCCGCTGAATCGGCCCAAACAGCGCCAAAGTTCTTCCGAAGGTGACCAGCTAGGTCTTGCTCGGCGATCTTTTGTTGCTCCTTCGTCGGCACTCGCGTGTAGAGCGGCGGCGTCGGGTAGCGACTCGCTCCGTAGGGATAAGGGAGCGCAAGTGATCGATCGGGTTGGAGCGAAGCCAGTCGAACGATCGGATGCTGAGGATCGAGAGTTGCCGCTTTCCCGACGCAAACGTACCCGTCTGGCTCCACCCGATACCAGCCCTCCTTGCACCCTTGATGGCCCGCTGGCGCGAGTGCACGACGCAGAAGAGCGCCTGTTCGAGCGAATCCGATGATTCTCGCTCGAGGATCCGGCCGACTGCGAATGATCGTCTGCTTCGACAGGGCACCAACGTACGACTCGGCGTCTAAATGTTCCGAAGAAGGAGAAGGACTCGGCTCCTCTTCCGCCAGAGGGTCCGTATCCGGCAGCGGCTCGTCGGAGACAGCCCCGATGTCTCCGATCGCCGCCACGAGTTGACCTCGATGGGCCGAAGCTTCGTCCGTCGATTCTTCCAGTTCGGTGACGTCACCGTCTTTTGCTCCGCGCGCTGAGTCCTCCCCCGTGACGTTTGGCTTCTCCAGCTGCAGCGCCTGCAGCACCCAGGCCGGCGCCTCCCGTTCGATCTCCGCTCGGGGAATCGTCAGAAATAGCGCAAACACGGCCAGAACGACCCCGCCACTGACTCCCAAGAGGACCTGACGCAAAACCATGGTCCCCTCTCGGGTACGACGAGCTTAACGAACCGGCCAAATTTCGAGCAACTCAGGGCGGGGACGGAAAGGAGCCGCAAACTACGGCTCGAACCCGCCTTCGCGCAGCCCCATCCCGACGAGGAAAACCTCCTTGCTGTTCTGACGGACCCCCGTCGGCCGGACGACTCGGGACCGGCTCAGGTACTTCTTCGTCAGAGCGATCGCCTCGTTGAACTCAGGCCCCATGAAAATCTTGCAGACGAAGCTCGCTGTTTCTGGCTTTCCGAATGTCCGACAGACATCCAAAGCTCGCTCGAAGAGCTCGAAGCTCATCACTTGATCGCGGAATTTGATGCCGCTCGTCTTCGGCGCCATGTCACTGAGTACGACATCAAAGGGCGCATGAGCTCGGAGAAGTTCACTCTCCAAATCAAACGCATCCCCTTGAACTACTGTGACATTCGGAGCAAAGCCCTGAGTGATCTCTTTGAGATCAATGGCCAAAACTCGACCGTTCCCGCCCACTTGTTGACTCGCATAAAGGCTCCACGAGCCAGGAGCTGCCCCGAGATCGAGGACGCTCATCCCCTTCTTCAAGATTTGCGTCTTCTTTTGGATTTCCTCCAACTTGAAAACACTACGAGCCGGGTAACCCTTCTTCTTCGCTTCGAGGGTCTTCGGATCGACCCCGGCATACGGGTTTTGGCGTTTGCGAGCCACGAATCTTCCTTTGCCTCAGCTGATCTCGACCAGCAAGCTTTTGCTCGGCCAGAGGCCGTCTGGGTGGGGAGGGCAGTCGAGGCCCGGCTTGAGCTCTTTGAGGCTCACAATCCGCCGCCCGGCGGCTTCAGCAGCAACTTCAACCGTTTTCCGAAACGCACGAGGACTCGTTTTCGTGTGATTGGTCACGCAGAGAAGACGCCCTCGGCGACTGAGAATTCGGAAACAATCTGCCGCCGCCCGGCCATACCGGCTCTTCACGCTGAAAGTCCCTTTCCCGACGGTGGAAAAACTGGGCGGATCGAGAACGATGAAGTCGTATTCATCCCCCCGCCGAACCACTCGCGCAAGAAACTTCATTGCGTCCTCTTTGAAAAAACGATGCTGGTGAGGGTCGAGCCCGTTCACCTCGAAGTTTGCCCGACTTCGCTCGATAGCTTTTGCTGAAAGATCGACGCTCGTTGTCACAGCTCCCGACAGAGCTGCCGAAACACTGAAGGTGGAAGTGTAACAAAAGAGGTTCAGCATCTGGCCACCTCGCGCCCATCCGCGGGTTCGCATTCGGTTGTCGCGCATGTCGACGAAGAGCCCTGTTGAAAGACCATCCTCCAGATCGATGTGAATTTGCATCCCATTCTCGTCAACCAGATAGGGTGACGGAGCTGGCTCCCCCACGAGAGGCCCTTTCGGCGCCAACTCCTCGGCGTCCCGAGTCCTCAGATCCGCGCGAACCCTCTGCTTGACATAAACCCCTCGGAATCCGAGAGCAGCGATCAGTTCGGCGATCTCACGTGCTCGCGGAAGGAGCTCCGCAGCATAGAGATTGAGCACCGCGTAGGCGCCGTACGCATCGACTGTCATCCCGGCGAGCCCATCCCCAGCACCATTGACGAGACGAAGCGCGCTCGTTCGAGCCAACAAGGGAGCTCGGTGCGAAGCAGCGTCCTGAAGACGAGCAGGAAGATCATCGAAAGAACTTTCGTGACCCACGAGGGCGGCTTCCAATTCAGTCGGGAAAGAAGACTCGAATTTCCGAGGCAACGGGCCCCCTGCCAGCAACGATGCATGGAGCATCAGTCTTTCCGCCCGTTGTCCTCCGTAGAGACGATCTCCCACGACCGGGAATCCCAAGTGAGCCATCGTCGCGCGGATCTGATGAGTACGCCCGGTCTCTAGTCGGAGTTCGAGCAGACTTCGCTCGCCTTCTCGTCGCACGACTTTGATGTGAGTCACCGCTCGTTTCGCCTGGTCGCGATTCTTCGAACCCCGCGGTGGCTTGCCGTCGCTCGCCTCCGTTCGACCTCGGACATGGCTCAACCACAACTCGATGCGTTTGGTCTCCGGAAGTCGAGCCGGATCCACTGAGCCATCTCGAGGCGCTACGACTGCCCAATACACACGCTCAATCTGATGCTGCTCCATCGCCCGAGCAAAGACCGCGTTCTTCGCCTCATCGGTCACGAAGAAGAGCAACCCGCTGGTTTCTTGATCGAGACGCTGATGGACCGAGAGGTAAGCATCGCGCCCTTGTTCTTGCCGCCAAGTCGACAAGCGATCGACAACGCTGTGCCCCAACGATTCATCGCCTCCGTGCACTGGTAGACCGGGCGGTTTGTCGACGATCAGAAGGTCATCTTCATCGAACAAAATGCGCTCGACGCGCCACAGAGACAGCGAAGGGGCTGCTCCAGGCGCGTCGCTCATGAGTTCGTCCTGTACTTCAGGCGAAGACTCAGGCCGGCTTTCCGGCGTTCTTCTTCTTCACAGCTCCACGAATCACGACCAACGCGTTCTTGGAGCCAGGAATGCCGCCTTTCACGAGGACGAGGTTGTCCTCCGCGACGATCTTCACGACCTTTTGGTTCAGCACACTGACCGTCTTGTTGCCCATCTGCCCGGGCATCTTCTTGCCCTTGAAGACACGACCAGGGGTCATGTTCATGCCGATGGAACCCGGGTGACGGAAGTACTCGTGAGTACCGTGACTGCCGGGCGCACCAGCGAAGTTGTGACGCTTCATCACGCCCGCGAAGCCTTTGCCCTTCGAAGTCGACTGCACGTCGACGAACTGGCCTTCCACGAAGACGCTATCCGGCTTGATCTCTGCTCCCACCTTGAGAGCTGCTGCCTCTTCAGCCGAGCAACGGAGTTCCACCAGCTCACGCTTGGGGCTCACGCCTGCTTTCTTGTAGGCACCAGCGAGTGCCTTGTTCGTGTGCTTCTCCTTGCGCTCGCCAAGACCTACGACAAGAGCATCGTAGCCGTCCTTCTCTTGAGTGCGCTTGCTGACCACCGTCGTGTCGGTGCGAACGACGGTGCAAGGAATCACGGTTCCGTCGGCCTCGATGAGCTGAGTCATACCGACCTTGCGTCCAATGACACCGGGATTGCTGTTCATGGAGTTTTCTCTTCCTGATTGGCTGAACCCGATGAAGAACTCGAACGGCCACACCATGCGGCATCGATCGTGTGGCTTCCCAGGTCCAGCTTCGAGGGGGACAGAGCCTCAGGGCTCCATCAGGGGAGGCGCTAGTTAGCTCCGGGCCGGCCCCTGGTCAACTCTTCGGACAATGGAAGCGCCGAGGCTCCGAATGGAAGCACAGGCCGGTTGGCCGAACCTCTCAACCCTTTCTGGAAATGATGCCAAGAGAGCGACTTCGCATTTTGGCGAAAGTCAGCGCAGGTGGATGCAATTTCAGTGCAGCGGTAGCGTTTCCATTTGGTTCAGCTAATGATCCCTTCACCCGACGCGCTTCGCTTATGAAGTGACCGGATCGTCAGATTTTAAGGGGGGCCCACTGAGCATCCCCCGGTCAAACAAGGAATTCTCAACATGAAAAAGACCTTCTTTCTGATTGGTACTGCTGCGCTGGCCTCTGTCACGATCGCGTGCAGCAGTGATAGTGGTACCACTCCCGTTTCGACTGGGGACGGCGATGGTGACGGCGCCGCAACCGGCGGCTCCACAAGCACTGGCGGCTCCACGATGACCGGCACGGGCGGCTCCACGGACCCCGGCACCGGTGGCTCGTCTGGCGGACCTGTCCCCGCAACATTTGTGACCGGTGGCCTCGGCATGTCGGGTGACTGGAGCGGCTTCCTTTGGACCGCCGCATCGATGCTTGGCGATGGAACCGCTGTCGGCTCCACGATCATGCCTGCCGAATTCACCGGTTCCGAAATCTGCGCTTCGGGAACGATCGGACCGAACTTCGAAGATTGGGCAATGATCGGTTGGAACATCAACCAGCCTCAAGATCCGGACACCGGAATGGGACTCGATCCCTTGGACGTTGATGTGAGCGCTCACGCCGGCGTCGCCGTCACCGTTCAAGACAACGCTGGAGGAACCCTCCGTGTTCAGATCCAGAACGTCGCAGGCGACTCTTGGTGCGCCAACGTTCCCGCTGGTGGTTCTGGAACCATCATGTGGTCTGAGTTCAACACGAAGTGCTGGGATGGCACCGGAGACGCCTTCACTCCTCAGCCGATCGCACAGGTCATGGTGCAAGCTCCCGCGGCAAGTGAGACGATGCCGACCGACTTCAACTTCTGCGTGGTTTCACTCGGCCCCGCATAAGGTCGAGCTAGCAACTCACGACAGAACCATTCGCGATGACGGCGAGCCTTCCAGGCTCGCCGTTTTCGTTTGTACCGCCCGATCCACTCCTACACCTAGGGAGATGTAGGACCACCAGGCAAGTCCTTCTCCCCCTACCACCTACCGAGCTTCTTTTCGTCGGATTCGCCCTCGACAGATTTCTCCAGCCGCGGAACTCGGTGGATACAAAAAACCAAAACAAAGCTGTGGATCGACTGGCAAGCCTTCGACCATTCCTCCACATTATCCTTGTGGATGCGCATCCACTGACTTTCTTCTGACTGGGGCGAAGGCCCCCACGATCGAACGACTCTACGAATGAAACGACTGCTCGTCTCCTCCTTCTTCGCCCTCCCACTGATCGCCATGGGCTGTGGCAAAGAATCCATTTGCACGCTGAACGACGCCGACTGCGACGGTGTTCCCGATGACCTCGGACAAGCCCTCGACCTCGACGGTGTGGACGGGCCCGATCCGGTCGAGAACGATCAAGGGCAGTTCATTGGTTGGGCAGTCGATCTGAACTGCGACGGCCAATGGCGCTATGGCGACGATGCCCTCGGCTTGGATGACAACGGCGATGGCTACATCGATTCCATCAACGTCAATCCCGATGGTGAGCCAGTGATTGTGTTCACCGGGACGGACGCTGCGGTCTACGAAAATTGCAACGGCAATGGGGGCGACGGCGACGCTGTTCCTCCAGGTGACGGTGATGGGACGGTTCCTCCTGGAGACGGCGACGGGGACAACGTTGTGAACCCTTGGGATGAAATCCCCGACGTCGAGCGAGGAGATTGGCACGCACCGATCGTCAGCGAGGCTGCATCGAATCTGGGCATCGAATACGCCCGCTGGAAGAACTTCTTCTTAAAGGATTGTGGAGGAGGGAAGCTCGCAGTGCCGCACAGCCCGGGACGGACCGTGTCCGAAGGCATGGGTTACGGAATGCTCATCACGGCTGGTCTCGGAACTCAGGCTGAGTTCGATGGCATGTGGGCCACCTATCGTGACGCCCCCAAGTCTCCTGGCGGCCTCATGCAATGGGATTGCAACGAATGCGTCACCAGCTGCACGGAGAGCAACGCAGCATCCGACGCGGATCTCGATGCAGCCATGGCGCTTCTCCAAGCAGAGGTTCGCTTCGGCGGGGGGACCTACATTGCAGCCGCGAAGTCGCTCATCGGTGCCATTCGCGCTGCGGTACTCAAGAACTGCTCAGGTTCCACGTATATCGTGGCCGGCGAGTGGGATCCCAACTGCGGCAACTTGAATCCGTCCTACCACGCACCGGGCTACTATCGCGCGTTCGCTCGGGTCGACAGCTTGGGAGCCGGAGCGTGGAATGCTGCTATCGACGCAGCCTACGCGCATCTGAGTTCGACCAAGAACACCGGGCCAAACACGATGTGGCCCGACGCAAGCCCCTCGAACGACACCTGCTTTTCCTGCAATGGCTACGACGCCTGCCGTGTGCCCTGGCGTGTAGCGACGGACTACGCTTGGACCGGAGAACCTCGGGCGGTCACACTCCTCAACGAGGTTTCTACTAAAGTGGACTCCAGCGGCTTCGGAGCGCTCTCCACGGATCCCAACAGCGCTTTCTATGGTGCCTTGGCCACCTCCGGCTTGGCCGGTGGCCAAGCGAAAGCAGACTCGTACTACTCGACATGGATCAACTCGAACCCGCTCCACGACAACCAGTACTACCAAGGCACTCTCCGCATGATTTACCTCATGCTGATGGCTGGACAGTTCCCGTCGACCTTGCCCTCGACAATGTAAGGACCTGCAAAAAACAAAGACAAAGGGCGCCTTCGGGCGCCTTTTGTCTTTAGAACTTCACGCGACTCAGCTCATCGTAAAGGTAAACGTTCGCGCAGATAGCTTTCTCGAAGACACCCAGGTGAAGAGATTCGTTCGGGCCATGGGCACCCGTTTGCGGATCCATGACTCCATTCAGGATGAGTGGAAGATGTGAGTAACGCCGGCCGAAGAGAGCGACGAAGGGAATCGAACCCCCGATACCGATCTGGACGAGAGGCCTTCCCCAGGCCTTCTCGTAGGCTCTGTCAGCCGCTTCAAAGGCGTCACCACTCGGTTCATAGAGCCACGACTCAGCGCCTCCAGGATGGTCCGTCAAAGAGACCTTCACGCCACCGGGAACGTCCTCCAGAAGGAGTTCCTCTAGCTCCGCACGAATCTGCTCTTTGGTGCTTCGTGGCGGGATGCGGATCGACACTGTCGCCGAGGCCTTGGCTCGGAGGGCATTTTTTTGCTCATCAGGTCGAGGCAGCGTCGTTGAAAGAATGGTGACCGCTGGCTGGCGCCACAACCATTCGGGAACCGAGCTACCTTCTTCCGGGAGAGGTTCGATGAAGGGGAGCAAATTCGCTCCTTCGCGGACAACTTCCGCATCGACAGGAACCTGTTCAGCTCTTCGCTTAAATTCCTCGGATGTTTCTTGAAGCCCGAACACCGGGCGCCCATGTTCATCCGTGAGCCGTGCGAGAAGACTCACCAGCGCCGTGCTCACATCAGGGGCCATGTTGCCCCACAGACCCGAATGAACGTCGCTAGCAAGCGCTTCGCAGGTGATCTCGGCCTCGTAAAGCCCTCGGAGAGATGTCGTCAGCCCCGGAACGACAGTCGATGGATTCTCACAATCCGTCAGCACCATGACGTCCGCTACAAAATCGCTCGGGAACTCGTCCATATAGCGCTCCAGGTTCGGCGAGCCGATCTCCTCCTCGCCTTCGATGATCAACTTCAAATGAACCGGAACATCACCAGACTCCTGAATCCAGGCACCCACCGCAGCCAGATGCGAAACCCAACCGCCCATGTCATCGGCCGCACCGCGCGCATAGAGACGTTCACCGTCTGCAGTCTTCTTCCGAACCGCCTCATGAGGAGGAGTGCTCCAGGGCTCCCCTTTGACCGGCTGAAGATCGAGATGCCCATAAACTAAAACCGTCGGCGCACCTGGATTCTTGCAACGCCGCTCTGCCGCAACGAGCGGGAGGGCCCCCGGTAACGTTCGCACCTCGGCCGAAAACCCCATACCATGGAGTCGCTCCCGGATGATCGACGCGAGACGAACCACGTCGTCCGCATGCTCCGGTTCGCAGCTGATCGCAGGCACGCGCACATACTGGCTCAATTCGGCAATCGTCACGGGAAGCTGCACTCGCGCCCGCGCAGCAACACGCTCCACCATGCTTGCAGCGGCGCTGGGTGGGTTGATCGAGTTGGCAGTCGCGGGCTTCGCTTCGCTGTCAGACGGCTTGCGCATGGCAGATTCAGATTGAGACAAAGCGGCGAGTCTCAGCAGCAAATGGCTCCGGACCGCCGCCGATTCATGTATAGATGACGTGTGCGTCAGGGCGAGGGGTTGAGGGAGACCGCGAAGAAATGGGCGCAATGGCTCAGTCGAGCTGATGATGCGCCGGCTGTCGCGTGGTTCGGAGCGGAATTGTGGGCGCTCAGCTTGGCCAGTCTGCTCGGCGCGGCGCTCTTGCTCCGTCCCAGTCTGGCTCAGGAACTCGTTCCGGCCCTGCAGGACCAGCACGGCGCCTGGCGCCTGGCACTCGTGACCCTTCCCGCAGCAACAATCGTCATCGCGCTCAGCGTCGGCTCCCTCACCTACGGCTTCGTTCGTCAGGTGCCTTCGAAAACTTGGCGCCACTTGCTGTCGGTAAGTCTCACTCTCGGCGGATGGTTCTTCATCCTCAGCGACTTCGCGATCTACCAACGCTTCGGTCGCCATTGGGACGATCTGCTGGCCTACGCACGGCTTCCTGAAGCTAACGCGGCAGCGGGTGATGCGACGGCGAATCTTCTCTTATTCGGAATGCTCGTCGCATGGGCGTTCGGAACGACCGGGCTCACTCTCGGTCTTCGTCTCGTGTGCGGCGCCGCCATTCGCAGCCTCTCCACAAGCATGCAATGGTTGGCCACCAGCGTTGGCGGAACGGTGGTGATCTCCCTCGTCGCGACTCTCTGGCTCGTGCCCTCTCTGCTCCCCGGCGGCTTCGGTCCGCGACTCTACGAGTCGTTAGCCCTCCGCCCGATTGCCCAACGGGTTGGGCAAGTTCGCCTCCCGAGCGACCCGGGTCTTCGTCAACTACAAATTAGGCTTCAGGAGGAGTACCGGCGGCTGTTCCCTTTCATCTTCAAACGCCATCATTTGGAAACGTTTCCCAAATCGCCCCTCGACAACCCGCCAAACATCGCGCTCGTCGTTGCAGAAAGCTTTCGTTGGGAACAGCTCAATCCGGAACTCATGCCACGGCTTTTCGCTTGGTCCCAACGAGGCCTTCGGGCCAACCGTCATTATTCTGCCTCCAATCACTCAGAATCCGGCCTCTTTGTGCTGCTCTATGGGGAATCCCCGCTGCGCTTCAGTACAACTCTCGACCAGCACACTCCCCCAGCACTCTTCGAACTGCTCCAAGCTTCAAACTACCGCTGTGGCTACTACACGGGGCACCCGAAGATCTGGCTCCGTCGAGAAGAATTTCTTAACGAAAGAACTTTGGACGACTTCGTTCATAACAATCAAGGCTCCTGGAACGATTGGGACCGCAAGGCGCTCCAAGCCTCGACAACGCATCTGGCCGACGGAAAACGGCGTCTCAGTCTGACCTTCCTCATGTCTTCCCACTACGAGTATCGCTACCCCGATCGGTACCGAAAGCACGTTCCCGACGATCCGCCAAAGACCAGCTGGCTCCCTGGCCGCGCGCGACCAAGAGAGTTTCTGGCTTCAAAGAATCGCTACTTCAACGTGACGCACTACCTCGACGATCTCGTCGCAGACTACATCGAATCTCTCGATTCGCGCACGCTCGTCATCTTCACTGCTGATCACGGCGAGTCGACGGGAGAAGACGGACGTTTTGGTCATGGTTACGGATTCTCCGACCCTCTCACCCGCATTCCTTTGGTCATCGTCGGGCCTGGATTCGAACCAGAAGTCCGCGACGAAATTTCATCGCACCAAGATCTACTGCCAACCCTTGCCGCAGCCCTCGAGCTCACCTCGAACGCGGACAGCCCAGGAAGCGCACTACAAAAGACGACGGGAGATCGAGCCCTTCTTTCAACCTACACGCAAGTGGGCCGACCTGTGGCTGACGCTCTTCTGCTTCTAGGAAGAGATCGATTGAAGCTTCGCCTTGACCCGACTCAGCCTCTCGTCGAAGTGCTCGGATTCGAAGACGACGAGGGGCGCCCCCTGGCAAAGAGTCCCAGCGACGAAGACATCGAACAGCTGACGGCTGCCTTCGCCGGGCAACTTGAGGCCGCTGGCCGACCACTCTTCTCCTCTCCTTGAGAGGAGATCCTCGTCACCCACAAAGAAAAAACGCCCTCCGCTTTGCGGGGGGCGTTTCCTTTAAACAAGAGCTGAACTCTTATTCTTCAGCGTCGGTCTCGTTGATCGTCGTAGCAAGAACGAGAACAATGTCGTTCGAGCCGCCATCCTTGACCTGACCACCGAGCTCGAAGAGCGAGGTGTTGGTATCACCGTCAAGGTCACCCTGAGCAACAGCCGTGAAGGTATCGCCAATGCTGGACCCAACCATCGCAGGAATGCTCGCGCCCTGGTCCGGCGAAGACATCAAGTACTGGTAGTAAACCGGCGTGGAGATCGCGAAGCGCATGCATTCCCAACCAGCGTTGTCACGGAAGGTCGCTGGCGTGGGCTGCACCTTCTCGTTACCGGGAAGAGCATTCGAAACGCCGGCCGCCGGGCAGATCGCTCGAGAAATGTCAGCCGTCTGACCAAAAGAGAGAATCTTGTATGTCTGATTCTCACCTTCGAAGACGTTCAACTGGTCCTTGGACATGCGACCAAGCATCTGACGTGCTTCTGCAGACTTCGCATTCGCGACGTACTTCTGGACGCCGTAGATAGCTAGCGCCGCCAAAACACCAATGATCACGACGACGATCATCAGCTCGATGAGGGTAAAGCCTCGTTTAATTTTCTTCACAATTGCCATGAATTCTCCTGTTCGTTCC
>WURV02145538.1:0-18534 GCA_011762755.2 Epimenia babai
CGAAGTGTAATGACTAATACCTCCTGTACTGCTGTGTAGAAATGTTCATATTAACATCAATAATTTTTGTATAGACACTGTGAAATGTATAATTTTTTTAATTTACCAAAATAGTAGTCAATATTTCGATTCCGAATTGTTTGGAATTTTCCGACTGTTTGAGGTATAGTAATCAAGGTGGACCCATTTCAAGCAATTGGTGCAATTTTTTAATAATACAATTACAGTTTATTGCGGCCGTTCAGCGCCTATACAATACCGTTAACAGATGAATATCAAGGGTGTGTTACTCGCCACATCAAGAATCCGAGAATTGCAAATAGTGAATTTTTTTGAGAGCGACCTCTAAACATACGGTTCGGTTGTGAACAGTTCAACTATGTACTCCCAAAGTACATCCTTGGTCCTTGTGTATTCTGGCAAGCTCTTTGTAATCAAAGGAATCCTTAAAAGAGCATACGCACGCGTTGAACGGTCTTTGCCACTTCCAATATCGAGTTGGCTATCTCTTCACAAACGTACTAAGTATTTGCCCATCGACATAACGAGCTATACCGACACGCAACCGGTCAAGTGTAATAACTCATAGCTAGGCGAGTAATTACCGCTAACACTAGCGCCCGGCAGTCGCTCGCGAGCCACGAGGGGCCGCGAAGACTACGGGGCTCGAAGATCGATATATACCGCCGTACTAATTCATTTATAAACGTCTTGAATACGAGCCGTCCGGCGCGTTCGTCAACCCTCCAGTCATATGCAAGCAGCATATTCGTAATATCGTGGAAATGAAAACTATTCTCAACGTGTTTCGATGATTAGATCATATGATCAATCACTTCCAGGCGAATTAACAGGCATTATTCATTTAATTCAAGAAAAATTTCTATTGAAGCGAATCTCCAATTAGTTAGCCAATTGACCAGCTCAGCAATCGCAGGACTAACTCATTTGTCAAATGGCAAAAATGAAACATATAGCATCGATTTATTTTTTTTTATTCGATTACATACTTTTCTTTATACAATCATAATCCCTACCCTGAGCTATCTGCTTAGGGGCCAACGCAATCAATACCAACGCCCACCTGTTCCAAACTGCTATGTAAAGAATAACCAAACATAGGTAGGAAGTAAATATTCAATCTGGACGTCTTTAGATCGATTTCCGGTCTAACACTATCCGACCTTTGGCAAGTTTCGATAAAAACCACATTAACCCCGCCTGTTCATGGGAGTCTTAGAATCCCTTCCTTCCCTCCTTCCACGTTACTGTATTTAAGATGGCGTTTGGATAGGTCTTTATAACGTCTATTTCTCCGTGTAAATTATCATTCTGAGACTAGTGGCGTGAATTGTCATCTGTCTTCCAGGATGCAGTGGTATTTCACAAATAGGGTTTCACCGCTAATAAATGGGACTACACAGTTTATCTCGTATAACATAGTCGAGCATTGTAAAAGGTCAAGAGTGACCTAGAGAGTGGGTTAATCCTGGTCTATTTTGTTCCCACATGTCTGTAAACTGACTGGCCATTCGAGCGACATCGATTTGTTTCTATGGGACGATTCAGCATCAAACTATAATTGACACAATAAAGTCGATGTTTGCAGCCACGCGCTTAGTACCTGACATTTATTTGATCGACTTGTAGTGTTACTTGTATTGTCGATAGCTCAGCGATGTTGCGTCCCAACTCTTAAAAGGTCGCGCGGTATCCTTCGGTATTGACGCTGTGGTTGCCACCACATATCTCATTCTCTCACATGACATAAAGCGAGCAGAATTAATTGATGGAACGGACACAAAAGGCTGCGATAGAGTCGATGCTCATTGCTTCTGACTAGACAAGATCTTCAATACTACTGAAAGATTCGTTTCCTGCCTTATACAGCCTGGTGTCCTCGTCCTATCTATTCCGGCATATTGTGTCGTCCGTCATGTCCCTATCTTAAAGGATGAAATGCACGAGTTTCATACCAGTACTATCCTCAGGCATTTCTTCGTGTTATCACCGTCTTTCGAATATTATGGACGAAATATGTTAAAGAGTCATCGCCCAAACCACCAAAATACTGAATAATAACGCTAAGTTTATCAAACGCGCAAGCAAACAGACTAAATGATAGTTTACACGAAATATTAATAGCATTCTCGAATTACCGTAATTGCTTATAAGTATCACTCGCTATTACTTTCGATGACATATGCATCTAAATGGAGTTTTAGCAGGACTGTAGTTATAACTACTCGGTTAAAGTTTGATTGCGCACGCATACACACACGCGAATATTCTTCATTTTCAGAAAGTTTAATGATATGATGCGGAGTTTTTCAGAATTATTTGTCATTGTATCAATTCGCAATACGTAGGTCTTTCTAGAGTTATGGTCAACTATAAGGCGATATTTCACGCAGTTACTCTACCCCAAAAGCGCACGTACCACATGCATGTAAGGTCGCGTGTTTCTGAGAAAAAAGTCGCAGATGGCCTGCAAGACGTCGTTTTTATGTAATATAATCTAAAGAATGTTTTAAAGCGCACATATTAGTAACTACATAGTATGGGATATCTGACATATATACTCTTAATTGCGATTTGCACGTAAAAAGACAAGAGTTAACAATCGTCATGAGTAAAAAAGATAAAATGAAACTATTATTAAAATCATTAACAATAATAATAGTTTAAGTTGATGATGATGATGAGGAGGAGGATGATGATGATGATGATGATGATGATAATAATAATAATGATGATGGTGATGGTGATGACGATGATGGAGAGTGGTGGAGTTGCTGATGGGGATGGTGATGATGCTGATGGTGATACTGATGAGGGATGGTGATGCTGATGCTGCCGCTGCCGATGGTGATGCTGATGCTGCCGCTGCTGATGGTGATAATAACGACGATGACGATGACGACGCCGATGATGATGGTGATGATGCTGTTAATGGTTATGGTGGGCTGGTCCTCTGTCGGGCTGGTAAGAGTTGACAAACGAGAGAAAAACGACACTAGGGCGAATTAATTATATATCATTGCAGAGACAAATCGGTAATCACGTGTGACTATCTGAATACATCCATCACGTGAGAGTTCATTAAAAGTAGTGTAATGAGTATTTTCTACGTGGTATCGACGAGTCTATTATTATCAAAGGGAGTTCACCTTATTGATGCATTTCGATAAGCCGAGTTTAGCTTCAACATTGTTTATTCGACTCAATATTGTGGGTATTATATGTCGTTTTGGCAAAGATATACACATCGAATCGGCAGGAATATCTCGGTACTTATTGCTATATTTTTAGATCAATGGTTATGTTATATTGTGGCATTTTATCGATCCCACTGTCTATGTAATATAATGAAGCTTTCAACGATATAATTACCTTGACTTGAAAAGGACCAAGACAACTGCTGTCAATTAGGCCCATAGAGATCGAATTGTGAAAAAATTATGCGAAATCTACAGAAAACTTCGATAACTCTGTCGTTAATCGTGTACAATTCGTACTGCACTACGTTGGTCTTCCGACTGCGATACCGTCTTTGTTGTCGCTATTGTTACTGCACTGTGGTTTCAGTTCGACTCTCGCGATCTAAAAAAAAACCTCTCTATGGAGTACGTGGAGATGTGGCTTGCTGTGTCAGATTACGGCTGTATTGTATGTATGTATTTAGAGGCTGATTACCGAAGTAATCGTTGTGATAGGCCTTCCTGGGCCCTTATTCAAAGCTAGCCTATTAATGTGGTTAACACGACAATTTGATTAGTCTTACTTATATAAGGGGAGGGTGATATACACCTTGCGTGGAAAACCCACCGAGTCTGGGCAGACAATTGACCTTTTTCCATTCACGCCACTGGTGCCAAATATCCACATATTGTGAACTAAATATGTCGCACACGCCGCTAAGTCTATGATAGGTCAATGTTTATTTACTATGAGATGACGACATAGCGGGGAGGTAGGCAACATAGAGAGCACATATAGAGCATCTGAAGCACAGCAAACGTCAGAGGAAAAAAGCCCCATTAGAACCCAGACCTCCATGGGCAATGGGGTTTAAGGCGTTTTCAGGCCGAAAAACGCCACAGTTACTGGTTAAAGAGGGATTTGAACCAGTGACCCCCTAGTTTCAAAGTCAAACGCTCTAACCACTACGCCAGCTACCACCCCCTTGCGGCCGTATTGCAACATAGAGAAAATTTAACGCATTACTGACTACTTAACTAAGGTACACATTAACACACGTGTACCTCATAAAAAATACGATAAGGGAGTAATTTTGCGCGCGAATATTAGTCATGTTTCTATCGATGATATTATTGCCTGAGAGCGCGCATTTCTTCATCTCGGTGTATTTCCCTAATTCTAACATCATTACCCTCTGAATATAACATGGCACGCGAAAACAATTTCAACAACGGAACGGGAATTAATCAAAGGTCACTAATTTCTACTCCATTGAATTAAATTTGGGTTTCTTTTATGGTATTTCATCCACAATTCATTATGTTATATAACAGACAGGGACAAATTCAAAGTTTGATTAGCTTGAAGTCAATGAGAAACAAGACGAATGTCTGATTTTCGACGTTTTCGATTTGTTCACCCGTTCCAGAACGTAATTGGCGTCCTGTCATCGAGAGACAAGGCGGATGTTTGACTTGATCTTCGATTTTTCACCTTCGATATATGCTCTTGTTGTAGCTAATCCAATTACAACGAGACTTGTTGGATAACCGTGATAGATGCCACGTGTCATCTTGGAAATAGCGCGAGTTTCATACAAAAAACGCAGGCCTCAACAATGTAATCCAAAATTGGCATCAAAAAGACTTCCTTGCTAGGTAGTTTTTTTACAGAAGGGCTACTAGATGGCGTAAATCAAATCATCTTAAAAGAAAATTTAGCTGTCGTATATTGTCACGTATGGATACAGCAAGGCGCAAGGATCTTATTGATTTATCATTACGTGGCTATTATCGAGAATGTTGACATATCGTTTCTACATACATACATTCTCGACTGTTACAATAATTGGCTCGTACGCTTGGTAATTGCAGTGGGTTTAATGTGTCAGAAATTGCATCGAAGACGGGTATTTACTCGCACACTACGCAGACGAGGTGTACAGAAAGATGATTCGTTGTGCGTTAATTCATTAGACATGGACGACGTGAAAAGATTGAATAATTTTTTATATTGCTGAAATTCTTGTTCTTTAGATTAAAGTGCACGGTGACTTTCAGAGGAATTCAATGACCTGATTAAAGGTTAAATCTTGTTCTACAGTGTCAAATTTAGCGTTATATTCTTTTCATTCAACGGTCACAGGCGTTAGTGTTTGGTGACTTGTTTCCTTATTAATATATAAAATATTTTCAGTGACTGGGTTTTTTTTCTGTGAATGTTAGGCGAGCGGTTTACGAGAGTGACAATTTAAGCTCAGAAATTTTGCTTTCATGCCTTAGCATAATATCTAGCCTGTCTCTGCCTCCTACGTGCATGGTGTTTGGGCATTTATTACATCCGTGAGTTCAAATTAGACAAAATGACACGCATGTGTACCGTGGACGTGGTGAATTGGGTCATAAGAGCAATTCTGATTGTGGTTTCTTGAGTACTTTTTGATTGTCCTGTCGGTTATTAGTTGAGGTTAATGGATGCGCGATGGATATCGAAAAGATGTTTGTAAGCTTTGTTTTGGGTAGAGGTGTAGATTTAGTGACACCTTTGCTGTGGGATTAGGTTGTTTATGATGGATCGTAAGTTTACAATGGGTTTGGCTTTATAATAATTAACAACAACAAAAGATGGCAATATCAATATAGCTGCAATTTATGAAGAGCAAATTCCAGTTACAGACCGCCTACGTGTGTCGCACACTTCGCTAAGGCTGTGACACTTGATGATTATTTACGATGACACGATAGCGACGAGGTAAGCGCCGTAGAGACCACTCGCAGAGCCTTTGAAGCATCGCCACGCGACAGGGAACGAGCTTTTACATAACCGCACCGCGGGTGGATTCTCAGACCCCTATGGGCAGGCGAGGTGTCTGGAGTGTTTAGCTCGAAAAAAACCATCGGTTGTATAGTTGTATACCTGCTAGTCCTGAAATCAATCGAGGGTAGTCTGCATTAAATTCTTATGATAAAGACCACTATGCTCCCTGTCCCCCTTCTCCTAAAAATGTTATAGAAACAATATCTTTGGAATCCCTTATGGCATATCGCTAATGCAATCTCGTATTTAGTATTGTAGTTATGTATTAAATTCAACTGTATGATAACATCAAACGCTTGATTTGCTTTGGGGAGACTGGGTATTGGTATGAATATTAATAGTATTAAAAGCAGTGCGTGCGATTTATTTCGGATGAATGCTTTAATCAATTCACGGGTTCGTTACATAACCGCCATCGACATGCAGCGCGCCGCGGATCTCATGCGTGTCTAACACAATTAAGCCGGGGCAATATGGCGACCATGAGACCGTGTCGAATCTCGACAAGTAATCGCCACAAATCTCATAAATAACACAATCCTCCGCAACATTAATCTACGTGCTTTCGTCTCTATATTTCGGGCTTAATCAAAAAGCTGCCACGAGTGACAGACGTGCGCAACCCTGCATCACACGCCACACTTATTCGCCATGGCTGACAGACGTGCACCGTCCAAAGCACTGATTGAGCGCGGGTGAGCAATCCGTCATCAGTGATTATAATTATTTTGCTCCATAAATCACATTTTATTCGCGCTTCTGCAATCTTCGTTTCCTTACTGTAACGTGTCCCCACTTCTCAGCGCCAATTAATCGCCATGATCGAACACACGCGTATCATACATTACAACGGGGCGGTTTTTAGGGTTAGAGGCGATATACACGCATAATATAAAGCATCTTGTGTAGGATCATGCATTGCGCGACAAATTCCACTATACAATATAACAATTTATTGACCTACGAGCGATTTAATGACGTCACATCAGCCTGGGAGCAGGACGGTTCTTAGAACCGGAATTGCCCTGCTCCATAATCGATCCAACATGTATCTCTAACATTAGCGCGTGGTTCTTTCTTTACACACACACTATCCCCACTGCATCTAAGGCGAGCTTTATCCTCCGTAAACTATCCACACCGCCTTCCCCCAAATATCGACCTCACCTCTAAGTCGTTTTTCACCATTCGCCAACGATCGATACAAGCTGCGAATTTTATAGTTACAAACGCTCCACAACGCATGTAAGGTGTGTATTACTACAATTCCCCATCCGCAAGAGACGTCCGCCCACCAGCACGTTTCTGACGCCTACCAGCGATGCGCCATTATTGGGTGTACCGCTGCCCTACAAACACTACCATAGAGCGTCCACCGCTGATCCACCATGCGTGACAACCCGTGATTTATCATGGGGGCTACTCACTGATGGATGGGACTACCAATCGATTTCCCGACTCTTCCGAATACGTCCCGTATGTACTCAAAACCCTGCCGGATACTGCCAGTTATCCCAGTCTAACAGGACCTTTGACAGAAATACAGATACGCGCCTAATTGAGTTGTCCAGACACATTAGTAAATCGGTCAGCATCGAGGGAAATAGTTTTACATAATATGCACATTTTCCATATTCATTATTATTCCGTAGAATACGTTGAATCGCAGTTCGACCTGAATGTACAGATCTTTACAGTAGGCCGGACGGATGAGTGACGCATCTTTGAAGGACCACTTCATTTCGGACAGTGTAATGCGAATAGTCGCAGATTCTTTTAGCTTCGATTCCGTAGAAGTTTATTCTCTTGATGGGTCTCCTACAACTGGCTATTAGTGTCATTTTGCACCGTGAGTCGCGCAGCAACTATTCGAAGTGGGTGTCCGACATTGCGTCGATCCCGCGGGGCACGATCCCATTCGTTGATTGCGCCCGAGTAAGACGTTGAGATATTGCGCGTCTTAATTGGGAACGTATTTTACTCCGCAAGTTGACGATCAATAAATGATAAAATCGCAACTCTCACAATGTTTTCTGCCTATACTTTCCGTTTTGCTCTTATTAATCTATGCGGAAAACGTTGTCAACAATCGTGATTTGTCACCCGCGGTTTCCAGGATTATACAATGTGACACACGAGTTTCCGAAAACATTGCGAAACAATATTAAAACACCCATCACCGACATTGCGAATCGTCATTAATATTTTAAACACCAATCATCCAAACCATAAAAACTATATTGGTGAAACGCATTTAAATACAGGGTATGATGCTTGGATATACTGTATATATGCATGTTGATAAGCACTTCATTATGGTAAAAAAAACTTCCGACCCGTGGAACTGGCGTTGTTTCCATTGTCCGTGGCGCGCCATTCACATAACTGATATCGATTTTTTTGTCTTCGAAAGCAATAAATTATTGTATTTCATTATCAGTTAATCAATTGATTTCCTCGTTTCGATAGCAGCATATTTAAGTGCGGTCTCAGTGCGCTCGCTGGATGTGTACATTCAACCGAAAGTAAACGTTGTGGCCGCGACGCGCTGTTTGGATGAAGACGCAGTGCAATTTACCGAGGGAGACAAGAACCACGTGGCAAATTTACCAACGTATTATAATAATCATTATTCCCGGAATAGATGTCCTATTTTCTGGAGATATAAAACGTTATTAAGGTGAGATGTGTAGCGTTGTCTATGTTCAAACTATCACACAACTGAGTGTCCAGTTGTACGGCGTCCGTCCATCGCCTTGTTATGGACGCTTCAAAAATAATTTAGCCCCATTGATAAAGTAACTAGAACGCATTCCTGCTCCTACAATGAGATTGTTCTGTAAAATGAAATAAAAGCTCTTCATTTCACATCAAACGCAACAAGGTTAGAGAAACGGACGAAACATGGCGGTATATGGATTTATTCATTGATTGATGACCATGGTCACTATATTATAGACTGTGGTCACTATATTATAGTTCGGTCACTGACTATAGCTACACTATAGTATAGACTAACTTTGTAAAGGGTCAGTATTGGCCCCTACAAGAGATCAATCCCGCCACATCACTACTATATACTTTATATTACACCCATGTATCGAAAGAGACACATTAAAATAGTCCGAGCCGACAGTAGATTGTGGAAGCCGGTCGATGCCATGCTCAAATAAGTGTGTCTGTGTGGAGTTGTGTTTCTAGATAACTCCAGTTTTTGTAACTTTTATTTGGAAAGAAATCCACAGAAAAAGCTATACCTCTGATGGATAGGATGGGTATAGGTTTTTTTCTGTGCAATTCTTTCCAACTATTCAGAGAACCACATTGGCTATCCTCTGTAACATCATTTAACTTTACTCAATTTATAGTACATGTATATTAATAATTTTTAGTATAGATGTAGATCCAATGGAATTATATGCGGCTGAGAGCCGCATATAATTAGCTAATTTTCTTAGCATCTCGGCTGAGATCAAAGATCTTAATGATTAATTTAGAACAACGATAAACGACCTCATGGGACGAGTTGATCGACTCGAGAAGGGAGTCAAAACTAAAGACGACAAACTTGCCCCAGCCATCCAGCGTATTGATGCTCTCGAACAGTATAGCCGCGTAGACAATGTAATTATCAATGGCTTAGTGAGTAAGTCGTACAACGAGATGGTGGCACAACCAAGAGTGACGAGATCGGAGGCCGCCACAGCTAATGCTGAAGCGAACTCGCCACCGGTCGACCTGGGAGAATAGCAGGTAACTCAGGTCTCATTTTTCCCGTAAAGACGTTGGAGTGGACATTAAAGATACTGACATCAGCGTTTTCCATGACTTGCCATCGCGCGCTAAAAATTGCACAAAGACAAACATCTTGGTTCAGTTCACCAACCGACAAAGTTCAGCAACCGACGAGTAAAATAGCGGTATTGAAGAACAAGGGGAGGTTACGTGGCAAAAATGTGTACCTGAACGAGCACTTGACTCCGACAAACTCTGCACGCGATCTTAAGAAAGCACTCAAAGTTGCGGCGGCCTTGACAAGGAACTGCCATGTTTACGCCAGGAGGAAGGGCACCCCCAGAGCAAGCGAAGACACTGCTCATTTCATCGCACGAGGACTTTACAAAAATCTTTTAGAATTTTTATGAGGTATATCATTGTGAGATATACCCGGTCGGACCTCTAACAATGTAATTTGAACATTCTATACATGTGAGTGATTCTATTGAATCAAGTGTCTGATAATTTATCATTTGCTGTAGATGACTGTTTTGAATGTATTATTATAGAATAACATTTGAATATTAAGTCTATAAGGAAATTTATTAATGCAAGCTGTGTATACCGAGCTCCCGATCCCGATATCCAGACATTCACAAGTCTGTAAATGCTTTACCGATAAATTACGTTTTATATATATATATATATATATATATATATATATATATATAGTGTGTGTGTGTGGTAACTTTAACATAAATTTGCTGCAATATGACAACCATGTAGTAACACACAATTTTGTACATTTTATGTTTAGCGCCGGTTTATGTCCCACTATCACTCACCCAACAATTTACTCCCACCTCCGCTACCCTCATAGATAATATTTTTACTAATAAAATGTCAGGAACTTTAGAGAGCGGTATTTGAATTAACAATATAACTGATAATTTACCCGTATTCATCAACTGTAACTATGATTGCCTAGAGATTAAACAAATAAAATACATACCTAAACGCAATATAAATGAAGAAAATCTTAATAACTTTATCAGCTCATTACATAGTTTATATATATATATATATATGGGGAAGGAAATGCAAACAAGGCATATGATATATTTCCAGATCACTTTCTTGTATTATCTAACAAATACTGCCCACCTAATAAAATATGTGAAATCTAAGACGGGTTTGACAGCGGATGAGTGGCTTACTCCTGGATTGCGGAATGCGTGTAAAAAGAGAAATATACTTTTTTAAATATAAAAAATAAATTAACTGACATCCTAAAAGCCAAGTCAAAAAGCGCATTATCATACGTTATTGATGGCGAAAAAAGGTGACATAAAAGGAACATGGAAACTATTTACCAAAGTCATGGTTTACCAAAAACATATAAAAAATATATACCTAAACGCAATATAGATGAAGAAAATCTTAATGACTTCATCAGCGCATTACATAGTCTACATATATATATATATATATTTTCACTTATTATGGAACGTATATTAATATGGGTGTAGTCAACATAAAATTATTAGAGAAATTATAACTTGTATTTCTGTATTGCTACAATTTTTTTTGATTGTCACTTCATAACAATCTATAATTTTAATGTTATTGTGTAGCTTATGATTTCATACATCAGGGTTAACTAAGAAAGACTAAAGACTATTATCAACTTGAATTTTCCGTATTTGTCGAGTGGTCGGAGCCGCTATTTTTCCGGCAAGGTATGCGATGTTTGAATCGATGAGATGAGAGAATTTTTCTCCCGAGCCATTATATGATAATATGTACACTCGTATATTCAATGAAGAAGATTCAAGAACGTGCTTGGAATATTCGTGAAGATTTACATTGATATGTGGTGTTGAAATATTTCATGACTGTATAATAATTTTGTCAATTATACAACATATAGCCACTTTTAATTGACATTCAAGAATTAATGCAATATCATGAAGCCTACCGTTTGTTCTCATACAGTCAGTCTGTTACCGAAATCCCCAAAGAGAGTACGGTACTACACGATACAAAGATTCAGTCAATACAGCAATAATACAATATTTCGCAATCAATATGGCACGTCAACGACATCACATGATTAAAGGCATGATTAAAACCCTACGTTGATTGTTACATATGCTCACACCACGTGTAGATCTATATGAGAACGTTTTGATGCCCATTCTCTTGGGGAAACGTAAACTTAAACACTAAGATCCGTTTCGACATCAGTGTCATGTTGTTAATGGTAGATTTTCGAGAAGAGAATGGAATATTTGGTGATTACATGAATGACCTATTGATTTTGTGTTATGTGAAGTTCAATACATGTGCCGACGAAGGAGGTTTGTCGTTGGCCGTGTTTGTCTGCCTGTCTTACTGTCCGTGTGTCCGCTCGCCCATCCGCCCGCCCGCTCGCCCGAGGCTGTGTGTTTTCATTAGGTATTTTCTTAGGACTTCGTTCTCTACCATACCGAATGTTAGTCTTGCCTACTGTAGGATAGCGTACGTGATATTTGTGGCTAAGACAAACGAGAGTATGTCGAATATCTTCTTCAAGAGGAAATTTGTGACACACTCGTGAAATTTTCACCTTCGTGGTGTCAATGCGATCCTAGAGAGTGAAGTGGGTAATTAGTATAGCGACAGTATCCCTCATATCTATTCGGGATATTCGAATCAATCCCTTGACATTTTTATTAACTGTAGATATTATAGTCATGTGAGTTGGCCGGGAAGTCCGAAGTTAAAAAAGGCGAGGTTTTGGTGCTACTTTATAATTAAATGTCAGTCGCACGTACAGCATTACCCTGTTGCATCACTAATATATTTTACAATGAACCATTCCACGACAAATCTTTCTCAATATTCAAGCACGAAAATCTTACTTATTTCCTATCGTGGAAGGCGCGGGAAAAAATCCCTGGTTTGTGCTGGTTCGAACTCGCAACCTCTCGCATGAAAGGCAACGCTCCTAACCACTACACCACAGGCGCCAACAAATGTCAAACTTAGTTCAGTTTTCGGAGTAGTCTTCCGAATATCTGTCCGTCACTTTTAACAGTGCCTTAGTGAGGTAGGAATGGTGGGTTAAGGCCAATTGGTACGGGACTGGGTCTGTTTTGACGGTGCCTGAGGCGTGGGAGTAATTGGACTGAAATATCAGTTATATATATCATATACATGCATTAACCAAATCACCCGCTATTGAATGAGCCCTTAACAGAAACAGAATCCAATGAGTTTAGAATGCTTTCCGAGATGCACAATGCAGCAGTCTTAACATTGTGTTTAGCGCATAAGCCGATTGAAAAGGAAAAGCAGATCATTGAGGCATGGTTGACAAGCTGTTAACATGACGTGGAGGTGGGATGTTCGAGTGAGACAGCGACGCCATCGGTGATACGATTATGCCTGATTGCCGATGTAGAATGGATAGACGCTTTATACGAGGGCCAGTCAATAAGTATCCGGAATTGTGTGATAACTTTTTATGGAGTTGAAATAGAGGCTAACTTATATATTTTTCCACATGATCACAATTCTTTTCAATGCATTTTCCGATCTACGTACAAAGTCATTGATTCCAATAGCAGAGAAATCCCTGGCTGTGTCAGAATCTATTCACTGATAACATCAATGACCTCGGTGTCAGTGGTGAAGTGCTCCCTCGCATGTGGTTTTTGAGACGCCAAAAAGATGAAAGTCTGATGTGGTCAAGTCGGGACTGTATGGAGGGTGTCTGAGTAGTTCCTAGCTCAATTGATCAATTTTTGTCAAGGCTCTGTTCGCGTATGGGGTCGCGCATTGGCCTAATGAAAGATCACGCCTTTTGTCCCTCTTCTTTTTTCCTAATGTCTTCTGTGATCTTGTCTAACAGCTCACAGAAATTTTCGGAGTTGATTGTGGTACCCTGACTCTTGAAATCAGAGGTTATTAGCCCTTGCATCTTCCAGAATACTCTCTGCATGACTTTGCGCGTTGTTCGTTAGGCCTTGAACTATTTTTTCACTGGTGATGTTATATGATTACATTCGAGTGATTGCCTTTTCGATTGTTGTTCAAAATGGAAAACCCAGCTTTCATAAGTTGTGACAATTCTTTTCAGAAAGTTGTCCCTCTCCCTTGCGAACCTGCTAGGACCATCAATTGCAACCATCAGATGCTGGTCTTTGTGGATATCTGTAAGCATCTTTGGGATCCAACGAACACTCACTTGAGGAATAACAAGGTTTTATGCACAACTCTGTGCACAGTGAGATGAAAGAGACGAAAGTCTGATGGGGCCAAGTCTGGACTGTATGGAGGGTGTCTGAGTAGCGGCATGGGAGAGTCCCAACCTCTCCACTATGTCATCAACTCCCACCATTCTATCTGCTAAGATAATTTCTTCAATGGTATTTATGGTATAAGAAGTTGAAACGTCTACTGGTCTGCCACTGCGTTCTTCATCATTGACCTCATTTCTGCGATCTTTGAATGCTTTAGACCATTAATAGCAAGGTGACTTTGACAGACAGTTACAGCCATATTGTGCCTTAATTCCAGAATATATTTCTCTCGTCTTGACACCTTCAGCTTGGAGAAATCTTATTACTGTCCTCTGTTCCAGGCTTCAGCACTCTTCTAGCTTGACGGCCATCTGGAATTCTGAAAAATGAACGAACTTGAATCACCACGATGGAATTTTGTGCTTGGCATCATAACTCCTTAATAATGGAGTGTTTAAAATGTAAAGGCTTTCTAGTGAATACAAGAAGAATTACGACACAATTGCGGATACTTATTGATTGATTCTCGTATTATCCATTACTGGTATTATCCGAGTGACGAAGATATTTTATCCTCGCTGAATAACCGCCATAAACATTCATCACATCTTAGAGTCTCCATTGGCAAAATATGCGGTCTATAAATTCCATATTTCACATCTCACATGCGTATAACTACGCCTTAATGGAAACCAGCGTGATAATTTTGTCTGGATCCATCCACCCAGCACATCACTATGTTTTCTATACAACTTTCTCTGAGAATAATTATTGATAATGACTCTACTGCGCTCTGCTCGTTGACAGAGTAATCGTTATACTTATTTCTCCCTGTCCTAATTCCACATCAACATATATCTATGTGTATTTTTGAGTTATTTTGTCTACTAAGAGAGAACCTATTATTTTGTATTCCGCAATAAGAGCTCGCCTTACCGCGAGACTGGCACCATTTTGTTTTACCCAATCGTTTCTTCAATTCCCTAACGAGGGGCACGCATATTACGCAACGAACCCGTTTATCACAGATACCAGAGAACCAGTTCGTATTATACGTTTTGTCTACGAAAACGGCATGAAAAAAGAACGAACAGGCGTCTGCTTAATTATCCACATTCCCGATTGGTTCGTGAACGATGAGATTTTGAGCAGCCTGCAGTAACAGTCACGAAGATTTGACAGGTAGGGCACTTTGCCATCAATCATGTGAGCCGCGCATGTCTGCTTACGCATGCGTGTACAGGCATGTTAATTGACGATGTTTCCAGCGCCCACAGTCGCTTCGTAGGTCTACATAGAAGAACTGTTACAGTTCAGTGGCGTTGCCCATTGATCGTATAGGACGAAAAGGTCGCGTCGAGCTACCCTGTAGCACACGCGTGTGGTGCACGTATCGGGAGACGCCTAAAAAATAGCGGGGCTAAAAAGAGCAATCTAATTCCACGGGGCCTGCATAAAAAATGAGAATAAAATAAACCACATGAATTGAAATATATTTCATTGTAATGTATAAGCTTGGGCACTTTGACCAAAGTGAACGACTTGATCCGATTAGGATTAGACGGTTTGAACGACGGCGATTCCCCCACGCCTCGATAATAAATTACGCGAATTGTATTAATTTATCTGTAATTTATTTATTTTCAACATATAACGCATATTACAAAATATATATACATAAACGAGAAATAAATACAGGATAATGTTATAATTATTGCAATTAGATTAGATTTAGTTAAGTAACCGATGCAATACGATGTATATTGAACGCGAGGAATGAAAAGCATCATGTCTTGCGGTCTCGTTTACCATTTTGAAGGCGATAATGACCAAATTCCGGTATACGTACAGTCACGCAATCTTACCATGGATATGTTAATTAAAGGGAGACAACACTATATGACATGCAAATAATTTAATACTTTGTCCTAATAAAAAACTCTGTGGTTTGTCAGATCTTTAACCTCATGTAGTTTCGGAAAATATTTGCTTTCGGGGTCTATCTCCCAGGAGGAGTTCGATAGCAAACACAATCGCACACACAAGGAAACAGACAGGAACACAACCATATTAGATCATGTGCATATTCCCAGTCATTGGTTGTATTGTGACGTTAGGTCTATATCGCGGGAAAACGAAAGGGCGAGCTTTTCGCGCTACTTTATTAAAGATAGTAAATGCTAGTCGTACTGAAAACATTGTCTCCTGATACCTATCAAACGAAAGATAATTTTTGTACACGAAGAAATAATCCGGTTAGGTAGGCTATATAATTATACAGAACAGAGGAGCATGTGACGTACTGGTGAGATGTTAATTTCAATTTAGACGACTCTGAATCGAATCTCTTATAGCCAGTGTACAAGAAAAGCCGTGGGTTTTTTTTTGGTTGAAAAGCGTCTTAAACCGCGTCTACCCATAGGGATCTGGGTAGCCCATACAGAGTGGTTATGTAAGAGTTTCTTCCCTCTGACATCGCTGCTTGTCAGATGTTCTTCGGATGATTCCTAAGATACCTACCTATGCGCGCTTTCCCGTGACTTCATTGTGAATAATCATCGATTATCATAGATTTGTGCGATAGATCCCAGATCAGAGTGTGCGGCATATGTAGGCTCTTAGTGAACGTTTGGAACCAGCGGCGTGAATGCACAAATGTCGACTGTCTGCACCGACCCGGTGGTTTTCACTCAGTTTCCCACCCTAATTAATAACGCTAATATGTTCGTCGTGTTATCTTCAGGCGAGATTAGTTTTGTGGGGGTCCAGTAATGGCTCGGAGGTAATGACTGGTAATCCCAGCCTATTGATATACAGAACGTCCTCCAAAATGCATTTTTTCGGATGCATTAATACAAATATAGATGATATGGGTATAATTAGAAAGGCCTGCTATTTTTCTTTAGAATAAGCTATGAAAAACTTGAAATCAATCAACATTGTCAGAAATATGGATTTTTTCCGAGACGTAAAAATTTCATCGGAACCAAGTTTTGCATTCCATTCCTTGACCAAGTTAACAACGACATCCTTCCTGTTCTGGAGGCGAACTTTGAAGTTCAACTGCGGAAAGTATTTAGGCGTCTGTGGTGGGCGCAGGATGGGCCACATATCATGTATATTTGTTACATTTTGAGTTTGTAGCAGGTCGTCGAAAAAAATGCATCTTTTTGGGGCGCTCTGTATACATGCATAGCGTATTGCAATTTTAGTCGTTGATTAAGTATGAACCAAGCTCTACATATTCCCCCATTCATTGGTGTCCATTATCAAATGTATAGTTATATGTCTAAGGTATACCGGTAGTACACTCGAACAGTCAACTCGATAGGTCTATATGGAGTCTTATAGACCGACAATCGCCTACATATTTAAAGATGATCGGTGTTGGGCGAAGGTTATTCAATTAGCCTGTCGCGCCGTGACACGGTAATCTACCAACCTGTCCAAACACGAACGCGCGCACATCTATCACAGTCAGCATAGTTGTAAATCACGTCCCCGCCCTCCCTGGGGCTGAAGACCGGAGGGACTGCGCGATAGCTACTTGTGTACCTATCAGTCGGTTCTACACAACCTCATTTATCGGTTTACACGACCTCCTTTGTCGGCTGCAAACGATTTACTGACTCTATGAAATATCTGTAATCGGTAAAACGAGACTGTCTCTAATGACTTTAGCTCAAT
The DNA here is from genome assembly GCA_011762755.2 of Epimenia babai. Taxonomy (NCBI): domain Eukaryota; kingdom Metazoa; phylum Mollusca; class Solenogastres; order Cavibelonia; family Epimeniidae; genus Epimenia; species Epimenia babai. The sequence continues at coordinate 17,709 of WURV02145538.1, forward strand.
TCTTCTCGTGACCTCTTTTATCGGCTGAGGGCGTTTTAGATGCTTCGTGAGATGTCCTTTATCGGCTAGGCGAAACTGTATCCAAAGCATTTACCTCATTTGTCGCTTGTACGTGACCTCTTTCATCGGCTGAGGGCATTTTATACGATTCGTGAGATGTTTTCTATCGGCTAGGCGAAACGGTATCGAGTGAGATTTAATTCATTTATAGCTTCTAGGTGACCTCCTTCATCCGATAACGCAATAAAACGCTTACTAGCGTTAAATAACCTCAATCATGGGCTAAAAGAAACCCTATCGATCTACCCTTTCATGAGAAAATGTGTGTAATTTAACTTTTCAAATATATCCCCAAAGAGAATAATATTGTTCCACGACATGACTATCGGACCATTACATGCGGCAAGCAATAGTGGGTGTCACGTCACATAAAACGCTATTCAGTTGATAGTTTTCTAAATATCTGTACACACAATTTTCGCTTATTTTCTGCAGTCCGTGGCGTGGCAATACATACCTGATAAGTGCAAATTCGAATACGCAACTTTTCGCACGATAAATGTGCCTGTATATTACAAAGTAATTGTGTGCAATCGGCTATCAAACGAGCCTTGCTATATATGTTGAGATCGGGAGCAACGATTGCAGATACGCCGACTGCGACTTTGATAGGCCGTTTACACTCGCATGTTTATATCTGACATAAATTTCACCGCGGTGAATCTCGATTCAGCGAGCGTTTACACTCAGCACAATATCTGCGCTGCGAATGTTGTCACGTGACATACTGTAGTTTCCATAATGGCGGCGTGCTGTGCGCCACACT
>WURV02145549.1:0-12496 GCA_011762755.2 Epimenia babai
AGTAATCGTTGTGTAGGCCAATTTCATTTATGACCCTTTACAAAGCTAGCCTATGTGGTTAACACGACAATTTGATTGGCCTCACTTACAAGGGGTGGGAGAAGACCCTTTACAAAGCTAGCATATGTGGTCAATACGACAATTTGGTTAGCTTCACTTATAAGGGGCAGGGGAAAACACCTAACGTGAAAAACCCACCGAGTCTGGGCAGACAGTTGACCTTTTTTCGTTCACGCCACTGAGCGGGATCTGAACTAGGGATCCTTAGATTCAAAGTCAGACGCTCTAACCACTATGCCAGGCCCCCCCGTACTGAAATTTATTTGTTCATACTATACATGATCGTAAATATTGTTAACAGATAAGTATTTAAACTATAACATTACATGCTTGGGCTATCTAGTGTTTACTGATATAAAGTGTGTTTGACAGCTAAGCTAATATGTACACTTAAATCAAATATATTTTATCCCATTTCATAAATGATTAATAATTAATAATAATTAAGTGTATATGCAGTAAATATTATTTTATTTTATATTAAAAAATAACAAACTAACCTACAAACGAACCCACCCACAAACAGGCAGGATTATTTTATTTGCTATTTGCATACCACCGTGGACCACCCTGTGAGCATGCATGCATGGAGTGGGGTGGTATATAAATGCCTAATATTTATTTATTTGAAATTTATTTATTTATTTATTATATTGGATATGGGAAATTCGCTGATGAAAATGTTTTATATGCCATCTATATAAAATAACCTCAAATAACCCCACAACACTGTGGCTATCCATAGGCACACTAGGTTCTATAGTGTGGATTGGTGGTTTTCTGGGTGCAACTCTAATACACCATATTGAGGCATGACCTAGTATATCTGTCTTGTTATTGCATCCATCTCTATTAATACAGGTAGTTAGCATCGACGGAAGTTACCAATAGACTTCCTTGACATCGATTCAGTCGATACGCGGCGTAGTTATCCCCATTGGATGCCGTGTACTTCCTGTTTTTTTCATTCCAACGATGATGGAGAATATGATGGAATATACCGGGAACCCAATGAATACGGTTGCCAACTCAATAACTTAGCTATTGTTGGCACGTGGCGCTGTGTATACTGCGTCGTGAGTGGGCGCAGCGGTTTACAGCTAATCACGAGAATCGTCAATGGATCAATAACGTAATTAATATATGTAACTGTATATATAGTACATTGTTTTACCTGTTGTTAGCGCTAGTAGCCCCGTAGTTCGAGAGATCTTTCCTGTGATAGGTCGGTAGTTTTGAATCGAGGACTTAGGTGAAACATATCTTCTAGGTATGAATATACGAATGAATACACGCGAGGTTTTGCAAATGAGCAAGTTTTGTCGTACTCGGAATGTTTGGAAAAATTTCTGATGAAGTGGAGGGTTATAGACTTACTGTAATTTATCATGAGTGTATAGTGACTCAATTATAAGTATGACTGATATAAATTAGTGGGGTCGCCATAGTCGTGTCAATAACAGGTGACTAGCTTCTGTCACAACTCGAACCCATGACCTCCAGATAACCGGTCTGGTGCTGTACCAATATTAGCAATACGTTTATATTTTCAACATTTATTCTCTAGTCGATCGTTGCTATGTAGAGACATTTGGGTATACCGCTGGATCATTGTTATGTAGAGACATCTGGGTGTACAGCTGGATCATTGCTATGTAGAGACATCTGGGTGTACAGCTGGATCATTGCTATGTAGAGACATCTGGGTGTATAGCTGGATCATTGCTATGTAGAGACATCTGGGTGTACAGCTGGATCATTACTATGTAGAGACATCTGGGTGTACAGCTGGATCATGGCCATGTAGAGACATCTTGGTGTACAGCTAGATCATGGCTATGTAGAGACATCTGGGTGTACAGCTGGATCATGGCCATGTAGAGACATCTTGGTGTACAGCTGGATCATGGCTATGTAGAGACATCTGGGTGTACAGCTGGATCATGGCTATGTAGAGACATCTGGGTGTAGAGCTGGATCATGGCTATCTACAGACATCGGGGTCATATACACTTTTTATATCAGCGTGTTCTCAAAAAGGTGTTAAATACAAAAATGCGCCAGAGAAAGTTTACCTTTGCAGTTATTGGTAGAGCACCAGACCGGTTTGTGGAGGCCATGCGTTCGAACCCCATCAGCGGCGAGGTTTTTTCTGTACATTTCTCTCTTTATCAATACACTTGATAAAGTATTATGGAACGCAATCTTGTTAATTTTTTACCTTATCATTCGTCTACTACAATAATGTAATCCAATACACTTAACATCTACAATCTATTTCACATCGCCAGTACTATAGTCGTGTATCAAACGGCTACATTAGGGTGAGGAAACGGGTGATAATTGGTACCAACAACCTGGTAGCAAGCACTACCTTTATCTCTGTATCTATTGATGAACTAAGTATCTTCTATTCATCTACTAATTCCCGTCAATCAGGCAGTAGGTCTGAAAAAATGATAAAGGGAATTCTTCGATGCTCAGGTCCATATTTGATGGAGTCTTCCACGTAAGTGAACCATCTGTGGGCATTTGGAACTGGTTGCATGATTGGAAAGTTAACTGTTCGCTCAGACTTCGTTGTTTTCCCACCAGTGATTTACCCACTGTAATAAATGATAACTATTTATGGTGTTAATCACTGTATAGATTCAGGATCGTGTCATGGCTCGATGTACTGGTTACTGCGCCGACATTGTTACCGTTAGCTACGCTGACCTCGGCAAGTACGCGTATAGAACCAATAGATGAAATGATATGAAATGAAATTTTATTGATTTATAGTGCCCTTTTAACACATGACTATCGCAGACACTTTACAAATTTATGGTTGCTATGATTAACTAGAAACGCAAGGAATACGGTATGTATGACCATACATAGAGCACCAGCCACTATGTCATCTCAACCTAATCATCCCTCCCTGGGTCGGCACAATAAGGACATAATAGGTTGTAATGTTGGCAGATGCAGACCCATTCCACAATGGATGCACTAGCCTCGTATCTCAAGTCCTGTAGTGTCAGCTGAAGGCTATAGAGAAGATCAGCGTTGTCTCCTGGGACATTCTTACGACCCAGTCTCCCAAAATTTTAGCATTATGTAGGGTAGCTTCTCAAGTAGCTAATCCAAACCGGCTGTATCTCCTTGCTTAATGCCTCACGGCGGCGCAGCGTATGAGTTACGGGTGGAATAACGCACTTCAAAGGCGCGAGAATCCTGACGTTGTCATCGATCAAGCGTAAAATTACGAGGTCTAACTTCTTAGTAAGAATTACGTGCGTAATTTGTTTTGTCTGGGGGATCCGCGTTGTTTACCGGATCAATAGGAGCTCTTGACGCATGGAATTCTTTTTTTGCGGTTGCATCGTATTGATTGGCTTCTGTATTACGCAAGAGGTCAAGACATTGTGTCATTCATTCGCATACATTACATAACCCGTATCCTCCCTAATATTACGAAGCGTTTACAGTCAGGAATAAATACCTTTTTTTTAAGTATTAAATAATTTCGATTACATAGAATGAATTATGTATGTAAACACGTGTCATTTGTCCTTACGGGTAGTACCAGTAGCCCAATGGTTAGTCTGACGGCATGGCTGTCACCATAGATATGTAGAGTCCGTCCGTGTATGTCAGGTGTTTTTCCCTACACATCTCACTATATGAAATGACTGGGATGAGATCTTTTGTGCTCGATTGATGCGAGGCATTTTATTCAAGTGGATTGAGACAATCAATATTGCGTGATTGACGTCGTTGTCTTTGATAAGATATCACTAATACATCCCTGTTGAGTGCTGTTCACCTATTATGTATGCATATGTGAATGTAAGGAAGAAGAAAGTGATGTAGGGAAGCAAGTGTAGGGAAGACTAAAGTTATATAGGGAAGTAAGTGTAGGGAAGACAAGTGATATAGGGAAGACTAAAGTGATGATCTGCCTTGGTGTATGGGTTTGTTCAGTCTGTAGGAAAGGTGTAGGCAGCAATTTTATCTTCTGTGAGTCCTGAAGTTGTTGGGTTCATTAAAGCTGTAGTGGGTGATAGGGTGATCAATAAATGAAGTTTGTTATATGAGTAAAATGTGTACAGGTGTTGCTACATATACTGAAGTACTGCTTAGTGTTAATGCTGAGTGTTAGTGGAAAGGTTGATGTCTTGAGGTCCTGAAGTTGGTGAAAAATTGTGCAATTTAGGATATAAGTGCTGGTAGTGATGTGAGAAGTGATGGTAGTTTAGTTGCTTGAATAAGAAGTGGATGGAAGAAATTAAGCGAATTCTAGCCTATTCTTGCGTCTAGGCAGTTCTCACTTTTTGCAAATGGGAGAGTGTTTGTGGCGTGTGTTAGAAATGTGATGTTATATAGCAGTGAGACATAAGCAGTGAGGGTGGAAGATGTGGATAGATGGGAGCGTAATGACATAATGTGTCTCTGAAAGATAGAAAGACTTCAGTGGAGTTAAGAGATCGTCTGGGTTTGACTTCTGTTGGTGAATATGGACAGAAAAGAAGACTAAGGTGGTTTATCCGTGTAGTGAGACTGGACGATGATAACAGTTGGGTAAAGAAGTTACCCAAAAGAGCTCGCTGTGGAGGGTTCGAGTGAGACGGCATCCTAGGAAGACATGGGCTGGAGTAATTTGAGATGACCTGAGAGGCAAAGGTGTCAATCGTGACTTCCAGAATGAGGTGGAAAACGCTATCATGTAAAATAGTCCCATCCATGCTAGCGTGGATAAATGCGAAGTGATAAATGAAAATAATGATGTAAATGATGTAAATATTAGTTGATGTTTATATAGTCATCGAAATAACTCAGTATATCTACATCCGTCACCGCTTCCACCCATCGACAGCATCTCTACTTATATCAATCATATCTGTTAAGAGAGATTATTTACTGCTTACTTTAACCCTTTTACTCCGAGATTATTTTATGTATTTGTGTGGATTTTCTGATTTAGTGAGATAAGGGTTAACTGTTCTTAGCTACGTAATACTGCAATATCATAACTAAATAGTAATGCTCCAATAACTAAATTTATTATCATTATTATTACATAGTACTCACAAATATAACATCCAACTGAAATAAAACGACATATATTTCATCTATATGTCCTTATTCAAGTGTCTGTCAAACACATTTTACATCAATAATGACACACAATAGCCTGGACATTGTCCGTATAAAAATCAGCCACTTAACAAAACCACCCTTTTTTGAAAGACCTACCGCTTTATGGAGCTGACACGTTAGTGACGTCCATTCCATTACGTACCTTCGCACACCGCGATTTGCCCGCGACATTTACGTAAATTTTTTGTGGCATCCAACGCGGATACGTAAGTGCGTCATTCGCGAATAATTACAACCGATATATCTTTTCACGAACGGCGACGTGGCTACAGTCAAGATGAAACCCATCATTAACCTAGTTTTCGCGACCTGTCTGGACAGAATGTAGACAGTCTTGTCTCGCACCGTGTAACCCAGAAGCGCTGGATTTATTCGCTAATACATCGTGATTAAAGCGTGACTATATGCATCCACCAGACGATTGACCCCGATTTCGGAGCCTTGGGGGTGGGGGAACTTCATCTTAATGGTTATCAACGGACATTATGCAAATACAGGAATTTCACAAAGAAAATCTTTGATGGAATGACATCGGCCTATTTCTGCTCATGTTTTATTTAACGCGTCTCTTTATGTTTGTCCGTGATTTACACGCAATGCTTCTCTAATGATACATCTTGTGTTTTGTTAAGGAATGTATTACTTGAACAAATCTTGCTATGTATAGTTCATATTTACGGTTTCGTGTGGTTGTTCAATATCTATATATTCCTATACAATATAGTTGTAAAAATTTGACATTGTTAACGTCTATTACCGAAGCCAATTATTGAATCTCTCTTCGTAAAAACTTAAGCAATTGTCACTTTTAAAGGTCAAGAGGTAAAATACAACATTTATGGCCGCAAGTATCAGCCAGTAAAGGGTTTTAGATGCGGTTCACAATCGAATGTTTTTGGCAGCTATTCAGCGCATATACAATACCTCCGACACTCGCATATCACCCCGCCAAGAATAATATCGAGCATCTCCCTATTTTGGAGCTGGGTTTCCTCCAGCAATCAGGGATAAATGAGGATCCTCGCAGAAAAGTCGACTGGTAGGTTTTGAACCCGCAACCTCTCATTTTGATTGGCTGATACTTGGAATGTATCACTTACATGTTGTCCCTTATCTTTCATATCGATGGAACTATTTGAATGTCTCGCGCAGGAGGTTAAAGTTCACAGTGAACACGCATCCAGCGTGGTTGCCCGCATATCATTCGGTGAGGTCTACCATACACTTATCCACTCCCATACTCTGGAAACCCTCCTCAATCTTGAACATACATACTCACTCTCGATCCAGGATATCCTCGAACAACGCGACCTCGACCTCAACCATCTCGAGCAAAGGTTTCTATTTCAATGTAATCGAATATTTAAGTATTTTCTAAAGTTTTTTAATTATTAATGAATGCTGACAAAATTAGGTAGAATTTTTTCAGCTATGCACGATGCTAGATATATTACAAAGCAGTAAACAGTAAATTGCAATCAACAAGAAGGGAATTTGACACCATAGTGTTAATTTCTTCATACAGCATTCAGCTAAATAACATTAACATACAAGATAGGGTTTGAGGGAGAGTAATGAGTTCACAGTGAATCTTTATGAATAATTCATCAATTTCATAAATTTCTCATTTGCATGTAAAATTTTCAACATTATGTTACTTAGACTGACAGCTGACATTTTTGACATAGCATTTTGACAAGCATAAAGGTGCTTTAGTTCACTGTATTATACCCTATCTTGGTACACCCAACAAATATTACCCCCGCGCAATAGTCATAAACAAGATGCAGTCATTTCTTAATAGTCTCACGAGAGAGGTTAATAAGAGAAGATTCGAGTTTTGTGCCTCTTCTACTGCGATATTTCACTGACTTAGATGCTTATCAAAAATATTCACTCGACATGAATCATATTTTTATAGATATTAATTGGTGCTTCAAGTTATTTATCATCCAAGCGTCTGCCTTGAATGGAACTATGGAACTACTATACTAGACGCACTCCACTCGCAGCATGTGGTGTTGTTTATCGTTATATTTTCATCGACGTTCGTCATAAATTATTCTTAATAGCTTAGCCGATCTGCTTCTATTTATCCTCTACGTGTGTCTAATTTTACAATAGACACCTGAATCAATACTCCCATCCTTCGATGATATCGTTTAATATGTGCGGAATTACATTTAGGTCGTCTATCGGTTGTTGACACGAACCCGCCCTGTTTACCGCGTCGCCCTCGATATTGATTCATGCATCTCTCTGAGCTTACAGTAAAATAAATTCGGTTTGATCCACCTACATAGTGAGGTCCACGTGGCATCGGCTGTTCCAACTTGAAAAATCTATTTTATTTGGTCCTAGAGTTTTATCCAGGACTCTACCATGTCTGTTTGTCTATTTAACTCATTGTCAACCTTAGTCGTGCATTAAAAAGAAGCATTGTGAGTGTAAGTTCCAGTCGGGTTTTCTCAGACTGTCCATTTTATGAAATGTGCCAACTTTATGCGGTTCGATTTGAGAAAAATTTGCATTTAAGTTGGTTATTGTTCATTCCTGACGTGTATAACACGGTGATACAATTAACTAGCACTAAAATCTTTTTGCTTTTTCTATCCACCTCTGTCTCTGTGCAATAGTTTAACTAAATTTAAGTATTTTGCTTCTGTGAAAGCTTATAATCAATAAATAATTTGATATTAACATATATAGCTTAAAAATACTTTATTGTTTTTTTTACTTTATAACCTGTTTTCCCTATTTTACTAAAATTGATTTTCTAAATCTAGTTTTAGCGAATTCCTTGGTGACCTAATCAGATGACGTTCGTCGTCCGTCCATCCGTTCATTCAATGTTAACATTCTCAGAAAATTTTCTCCGAAACCTTTGTCATAGAGCTTGGGGGTTTGTCAGAAATAGGGCTAATTCAGCAGTGTATGAGGTGTCACAATCTAAAGTGTAGTAATTTCTAACAGCGTTTGTTTTTTGTATTAAAAACTCTCCTGAAAAATTATATCTTGAAGAGATTAGCCTTATTGCAGACATTTTTCTTGGGTTGGTCCTTATCCGACATCTTTGGGATATTATCATTAGTCATCAGTCATGTTAATTTTTTTCATTTTTATTTTTGTTTCTGTTTTCAATTTTTTTTATAGTGTGAGCATACTACGGCCTTTGACATATTTAACTGTATTTTGACTAATATTTTCAATCCACCAAATTTTTGCGCAATTTTTTACACAACACTGTCTTATATTTGTATTGTAGATATATTAACAAAAAATCGGCCAAAATCCAATACATAACGCAATGCTATAGTAATTATATATACAATTTTCTTTAAAGCCATTTATTCACACAAGACTCATGTAGGAGTTGAAAAATTATTGTCATGTAAAAGTTAGGTGAAAAATTTAGGCATCTATATAAAAAATTTATTTATGATTTTTTTTCTGATAATTTCTATAATATTTTAAATTATAGTATAAAGCATAATATATTGAGAGCAAGGAATAACCTGTAATATAGTACAAATACGCATTGTATACCCTCTAGCAGTTTTTTTCATTACTATAAAGGATGTTAAATAGTTAACCTTCAATTAAAATGATTTTCATTATCTAACTTGCTTTTTCACTGGAATATACAGATGAGTGCTATAATGTATATAAATATACATCTGTTGGCGCCAGTGATGCAGTGGTTAGAAGCGCTGCCTTTTATGCGACAGGTTGCGAGTTTGACTGGCACAAACCGGGGATTTTTTCCCACGCCTTCCACTAGGATGTAAGCAAGATTTTCGTGCTTGAATATTGAGGAAGATTTGTCGTGGAATGGTTTATTATAAAAATATCTTAGGGATGTACCAAGGAAATGTTGTACGTGCGACTGACATTTTATTATAAATTAGCACCAAAACCTGGCCTTCTCCTTTATATATATATATATATATATAATGTCATACAACTTACTGTTTATATATAGTTATCTTTTAATAAATCTAATTAAATGACTGCCCATTGGTTGTTAAGCTAAATACAGTATCTCCTATTTAAAAAATTAGTTACGTATTTTCCGTAATACCTATCCATAGTACACTGAATCGTCTGGCGATCTATTCATAGAAATACAAATACGCATCAGAATATAAATAATTCAAAAGAACTTGAAGAACGCCGATCTACCCTTACAGCAATGACAATATTGAGTCTGTTCTGTTCTCGTGTTTGTATTTTACATTTCTCCATCTTAACATATATTGTGCAAGTAATGCTCGTATTCTTTAAAGTCAACATTTGATGTTAGAAAAACAACAGGGATCCAGACGGCGATTCTGTAATCTCCATCGAAATTCTGATTTTTTCATTGGGTCGTTTCCAACTTTCCCAGAAAATTTCAAGCAAATTTCTTGCGTAAAGCTGATTGCAGACAAAAAAACTAAAAGACAGACCAACAAACTGTCGAAAACATGACCTAAATTTGGTTTAAGCAGTTAGCTAAAAACATCAAGTCAGTTTGTATAACCAAATTTTTGAGAATAAAACTATTATGGACTATTGGAATTAATGTCACTATTCTGATTTTAATAAAATAACATTCAATTAATGATTTTCATTGATGACGAGCATGCATAGGGGCAATTTTTTATGTTTTTAACTACTCTATACTAGAAAACTCAGGTATGCGGATGTATTCCTTATGAAAAACGTCCATCCCATTTATCATCATTCACGGTATGGAAATTACATTTGATCGTGTTTTGTGATTGTAACGTGTTTGTGATCACTAGATAACGCGTTCTAATTTATGGCAGTATCTAGGTCAGAGCTCTTTTGTTCGTCGTGAGAAATGCGGGTTTATACGATGTTATGTTGGCCGCGAAGAAATTGATTTCCATAGCAGTCTGAACGCTATCATTAATAGATGACCTGTTATTCACCGCATATAAAACTAGCTACAAGAATATTGATTTTAATGCGGGCTGCCATAACTAGCTGAGACCGTGACGTTGATACCGATTACGCGAGCGAAACAGCCCAAGGTCGTCGACGGCATTCCCGAAGCTTTGAAATACGCAATACGATCTTTTCAACCATTTTTTTCTGTTGCATGTTGATGCCTGAAGGTGATTATCTCCCCTTGTCGCCGTTTGGAATCGCCTTAATGATGTAACTTGTTCGTGAACAGCGGTTCGCATTACAGGTTGTTAATTGGATCAGTAATTGCACAGTATGCCAATCTCAAGGTCATCTTACACTGCGAGGAGCTTCGATAATTCCCGATTAATGAGAGGAAATCAGTCGCGGCTGTAACCTATTGGAATTCCGTCTGCCGCGCGCCAGCTATTAACATTCTCAGACGGATTCTTCGAGGTCTCCGCACTGGTCAGCGTTTATGTATCTAACACCAGATGAAAGTAGCTCCCCGGGTCATGCACCTAAATTATAGCGGAGAAAATTGGCTTTTGTGACCCACTTGCTAGAATTCTGGGCCAGTCATCTGAAAGTCAAAGGTTTTATTAGAGGAGGATATGTATGTACAAATAGTCTGAGATTAACCATTTAGTTCAGCGATGGTAATTAATGTCAGTTTCATGTATAATATTGCCTTATTATACCTTTATGGTCTTTATCACCCACCCACTTGAATACTAATCTTCATGTATTATTGAAAATGAAAATCTTGCCCATTTCTCATTGCAAAAGGTGCATGAAAAGCTATTATTTTAACCACAATCACTATCGCCGATTCGTACAATTCTTGGGTTGAAGAGTTTCATAAAAGTAGTTAAACAAACATAATTACTTTTTTTAAAGAAAAAATATTTTCAGTCGGCATTTAAGGGCACTGCCTGGTGGAGCAGCGTGATCTGCACTATTGTCTTTAGATCACAAATTGCTGACTATTGGTGTAAGCTTTTTTACCAGGGCTAGCCAAAACCATGCTTATTACCACAGTGCCGCAAAAATGGTACTCTATTATAGCGAGGAAATAGTCACCTAACTTGCCACTCAATCTGACACATTATACATAAAATTGTCTGCCTTCCCATGTCACATTATACATAAAATTGTCTGCTTCGCCATGTCGCATACTACATAAAATTGTCTGCTTCCCCATGTAGCATACTACATAGAATTGTCTGCCTTTCCATGTCGCATACTACATAAAATTGTCTGCCTTCCCATGTCACATACTACATAAAATTGTCTGCCTTCCCATGTCACATTATACATAAAATTGTCTGCTTCCCCATGTCGCATACTACATAAAATCTGTAATTGGCGACGATAAGACCTCATGTATAATGAGAATACACCACGACCGCTATTGAGCGGAAAGCTTAGATTTTTTGTGTACCTACTTCCTATCTGTTTGCTCGCTCTAATACGGGCACAGGGGAATCGTTTTGGGATAAGACAAAACAAACATCACAGGGCTGACACACGGCAATACGGTCTGTCAACAGGTGCAGTGAATTTAAAATAGCTTTTTGTACATAGTAATTATTATTGGAGGAATATAGGCGGACATAGTCATCCAATGTAATTTTTTATTTGGTTAAACAAAATGTGCTGGGCTTCAGGGATTATTGTCAACTATTAAAGTAGTTGCTTAATAGCTGCTATTTTATATAAAATGGCAGCATTTGGTTTGTGGGCTGCAGGTGAGGTTTCAGTGCACTGAGAATATTGCCACTTTAGATTTTATGCTTCGGAAATTTGACAATAACCTACTTCACGATAACTCTGAATATTCAACCAGGACTATACAGTTCATTTTATGTATTGGAAGCGCGGGGAAATTCTAGCATCTTGCTGATTCGAATTTGCGATTTCTCGCATGAAAGTTCGCATTTCAACCACTGCATCACTCATGCTTACAGACTGTTTCCAGAACTGAGACACTGATGGTTACAGACTGTTTCCAGAACTGAGATACTGATCCTTACAGACTGTTTCCAGAACTGAGACACTGATCTTTACAGACTGTTTCCAGAACTGAGATACTGATGCTTACAGACTGTTTCCAGAACTGAGATACTGCTCCTTACAGACTGTTCCCAGAACTGAGATACTGATCCTTACAGACTGTTTCCAGAACTGAGATACTGATGCTTACAGACTGTTTCCAGAACTGAGATACTGATCCTTACAGACTCTTTCCAGAACTGAGACACTAATCCTAACAGACTGTTTCCAGAACTGAGATACTGATCCTTACAGACTGTTTCCAGAACTGAGATACTGATCCTTACAGACTGTTTCCAGAACTGAGATACTGATCCTTACA
>WURV02145560.1:0-18530 GCA_011762755.2 Epimenia babai
TATTTAGGCGCCTTAGAGACATACCAGTTATTAGGGCGCCTCCAAAACAAATGGATTATTATTATTATTATTATTATAAAAGATCATACATTAGAGTCTAGATTAAAATTTCACAAGAGTTTACATCCGACCTTTTAATTGTTATTGCATAAGAAATAGTAGCTATGCTGTCAGCTTTGATTTAATATGAACATGTTGATGCTGGGATATACAGGAAATCTGAGCATTACGTAAGGCTATAGCAATTTTATTAGAACTTTGAAAGAAATTAATAAATTCGCATAATTTTAGTTGATACAATTCTACAAAGTGAATAATAGTGTGCCAATAATGGATGTAAATTAAAATCTTTATCGCTAATAGCACACATAAATCATTTCATAGTGTAGTTTCAGTGATTAGTTAACATCAATGCTCACAATCATTAATAAACATATAGACATGAAGTCTAATTTCAGTAGCTGTATCGACACGATTGCTTAATATGTTACAATTACAATAAAAATACAATTCCTAACAGTATCAAGAAAGGTACTTGCTGAATGTGTCCAGTTGTACCATAAAAATTGTTAATTCAGTTAATTGATCATTCATGTCTGCTGATCAAACTCCTTAGAACATCTTGTAGAACTAGTCATATGATAAGTTATACGATAAGTACCCCCAAAGGAATAATCCACCAAGTAGCGATTTGCTGATCAACTCATGAAGCTAAAACTCTTTGCAAGTGAAATTATATTCCCCTCCCACAATCTCACACGGTTATAAGTACTTTTGCAATTTTTTTGGTTTTTAATAGAACACGAAGCATCCTACATCTATGTTGTATATTTATGAGGCTCTTGCATGATACAGACTAGTGTCAAGAATCAAGTATGCAAGCTGAGATCTTTCAGTAAGATGTCCACTCGAGTGTGGAAAGAAAGCTTTACATTTGAATAATATGAAAAGCGATGGTGACAACTTATTGACTAAGATTATGATTAGCACAAGCATTTGAATGATGTGAACACCACATTGATGTATATGTAACTTCTTCAAGGTAATCAGATATCAAATGTGTCTATCAACATTATTTACTCAAATAAAAAAAAATTAGTAGAAATGTCGAATATCTGAGGTCAAGATGTAAAGATGGGCATTATGCACAATATGAAATCTCAGCATTACGTAAAGATTTTTGAGAACTTTTTCTAAAGGAGATAAATCAATTCTCATAATTTCTAGTCAATACAATTCTACAAAGTGGATAATAGCCCAGCAAAAAACATAGAATAATAACATAACCCAGTAATTCATATGTCGATTAATGTTTAATGAGAACAACTAAGTGACCTATCTGCAGCACTGACTAAGATTTGAATACAATTGATTGTCATATTATGATTACATTTACGTACTTTTCCGTAGAAATATATAGAGTAATTTAACAATCTAACCTGAACAAGGGGCGAGTAACACATCATCGATACCGATCAAGTCACTCTTTCGACCGCCAGTAATTCCCTGAAAGCCTATCACATAAGATCTAATTTTTCGTCTGATTCGTTTTTTCAGGTTTATGTTAACAAGCCTCCATTTTATGTTTCGTCTACCGGTCCTCTTCCAAATGAAGTACTTTTTCTTCTTGCGAACTCCTGAAGGATTTCGTACATAGACCTGTGAATCAGAATCAATGCACATCGTGTACATCATTTATGAATCCAGACTATACATGACTCAAGAGAAATCACATAATGAATTCTGAGTGACATTCCAAAGACATCTGATCCAAAATAGGGACAGAGCTTTCACAAAATCACCCTCCAGTAATGCCCAAGGTTGTAGATCAACTGGTTGAATATCCAAGGCCAAAGAAGAAACAGAAAATAATATAAACTGAAGTACCAGACAATAAATTATTTTCCTCAAATTCGAGTAAAATTTTCAAATAACTTCATCTATATATAAATTACAAATTTTTTTCTAATTAATACAAATGAAGCAATGGTGTAGCAACTGTTTTTGTCGCAAGATTTGCCGTCGTTGATAATCCGTTGACCTTCAGGATTCCTGAAAGCCCTCCAAATGCCACCGCCTAGCATGTGGGGAGGACTGCCCCTCCCGCCCACCCCCTTTGCTACGCCACTGAACTGAAGTGACCATTGTGTTAGCCTGTCAAGCCATTTCTGTAAGTTGCAATAACAATTAGTGGGATAAGACTGTAGTCTAATGATTATGGTATTTCCATGAGCAGAGAGTAGAGTATAACACTCTCTATTGCTCAACCTCAACTTAGTGATGTAGCCATGAAAACTATGTATATACCAATGGAGTAAGATTCCTGTAATCGTCTGTCATGCCATCAGATCTAAAGCAGCCCAAGTCGACTAAAGCAACTGGGTTAAAGTATCTCACCAAATGATTCAATGGAAAATCATCTGTATTAAACTACAAACATCGGCAAATGTCACCCATCTATGCTCGGATAGCAACACCTCATACTAATTTTTGTAGTACTTTTATTACCGAAATTTCAAAACTTTAAGAATTGTGTCCATTGTTATATATGATTGTGACATGTAAGAGGCGCTCATAAAATATTTTAAAGGCTGCGCTATAAATTTATTACTATAATTAAATCTAAATAAGACCAACCGAAGGACATGGTCGCCAAATGACCAAGATCGGCGCCAAGCATTTTTCAAAAGGAGAGGGGTAAGTAAAGATATAATAATTGGTAGAATCTTGGCTGAGATTGATATATCCTGAACAAATGTGAATAGAGCCAACCAGGGTTAACCCAGGAACAATCATCACCTACATTATTAAGTCTTCTTTCTAAGATAGCGTAGGTGAATCTATGAGATGATAGTGTTTTTCCATCTCACTCTGTCCCGAGTCGAGTCATGACTGATAATCTTGTCTCTCCAATCACCTCAAATAACTTCATCCCAAATGCCATCGTCTATCGTACGCAATCACAAAAAGTTAAAAACCAGACGATCTCTTAACTCCACTCAAGTCTTTCTATCTTTCAGAGACAAATGACACATGACACATCCAACACACCCTCCTCATGGTCATTCCCTTTCACAAGGAGCATATTCATTGTTGGTAATTTAACTTTGTGTGTCTATATGTAATGGGTGGCATAAAGTACCCTAACACAATGCTATCATATTACAATCCATTACTGCTATCATAATGTATTCTACTTTTGTCATGAAATGTAATATATAATATTTAAACAATTATAATTTGTGGCCTACTTTTAATTTTGCGCCTTTTCCCGTTATCATGCCGAACCAGAAGCGGAGGCATAAGTTCCTGTTGCGAATCACTTTGCGTGATTCCATCGTTGCCCGGTCGCCCTTGACTGAGTCAGCGGAGATGTTAACGGATGCATAGTACCCTGAATCTAACGTGGTACTGCCTAAGCCCGCGTATGGGTCACCGCTCTGTCTCGTCCATCGAAGCCTTGCGTTATTATCGTGCCACCATCCGCACAGATTTGAGTTGAAATTGCAGGCCACGAGTGCTGAATATAATTGTATGTAGTGTTTAGGTGCTAGACTCAGTGCTCATTTTATATTTAACCATAAAACTATTGTCAGGTGGTACACTAAATATTTATATTTAATACTGTACTAGACCTATAGTTAGGTGCTACACTAATATTTATATTTGATAGTGCACTAGACCTATAGTTAGATGCTACACTAAATATTTAGATTTGATACTGTACTAGACCTATAGTTAGGTGCTACACTAAATATTTATATTTAATAGTGCACTAGACCTATAGTCAGGTACTACACTAAATATTTATATTTGATACTGTACTAGACCTATAGTCAGGTGCTACACTAAATATTTATATTTAAAAACTGTACTAGACCTATAGTCAGGTGCTACACCTGATATTTATATTTAATACTGTACTAGACCTATAGTCAGGTGCTACACTAAATATTTATATTTGATACTGTACTAGACCTATAGTCAGGTGCTACACTAAATATTTATATTTGATAGTGTACTAGACCTATAGTCAGGTACTACACTAAATATTTATATTTGATAGTGTACTAGACCTATAGTCAGGTGCTACACTAAATATTTATATTTAATACTGTACTAGACCTATAGTCAGGTGCTACACTAAATATTTATATTTAATAGTGCACTAGACCTATAGCCAGGTACTACACTAAATATTTAGATTTGATACTGTACTAGACCTATAGTCAGGTGCTACACTAGATATTTATATTTAATAGTGCACTAGACCTATAGCCAGGTGCTACACTTGATATTTATATTTAATACTGTACTAGACCTATAGTCAGGTGCTACACTAAATATTTATATTTAATACTGTACTAGACTATAGTCAGGTGCTACACTTGATATTTATATTTAATACTGTACTAGACCTATAGTCAGGTGCTACACTTGATATTTATATTTAATATTGTACTAGACTATAGTCAGGTGCTACACTTGATATTTATATTTAATACTGTACTAGACCTATAGTCAAGTGCTACACTAAATATTTATATTTAATAGTGCACTAGACCTATAGTCAGGCGCTACACTAAATATTTATACCTGATAAGTAAACTTTTTTAGAATTTGTCTATGAAAATTCGGCATAAATAATAACTGACATAGAATGAGACCACAAAATTAATATCCTATTTAACATAGGTCATGGATGAGAAGAAATCTTAAAAATAAAGTACATAGCAATACTCAAGTGTTAGGTATCTGGCAACCGTTCGTAGTGCACAACTTTATGTTAACCCATTTTATGGATAATTCTGTACGTACGAAGGTAAAGTTCAAAATATTAATAGCGTTTTGTAAAATTCTGTAAAACCATAACAATACCTGTAGTTGAAGAGATCCGAATAAAGGAAGCAAAATAAACAACACAAACGACATGAGAAAATTTCACCATGTTCGTGCGTGTATTGTTGACGAGTATCCTAAACAGACTGACTCTGCTAATGGTCATACGGGTTGTTTCAACACAGATAAGGGTGAAAGAACAAAGATCATAGCCTTGTGAAGTCCTCTTATTCAATATCAATTTAGAAAGTAGATTAACTAGATAGTGCAGGATTATACCCCACCCACCTCCGACCATTTTTAATGATGTGCATGAAGGCATCATCATGATACAACCTGTCGTCACCCACTGTCTATGTTCGCGTGACTACTACACAATCAGCGCGAACTTCACTGACATCAAGACACATACACACACTCCTGTCGGAATTTATACTTTTTTCTTTATTGATTCCAATATTTCCAATTTCAATGAATATTTTACGTACATACCTTTACTATATCAATTGGGATCCTCACCATTGTTTTTAGGACGTTAGGGTAGATATTGTAAATGGGAGGCAAGAGGGCATGTTCATGATTGATGCACAATATGGAATATAATGTGTGAAATCCCTCAGTCAACAAATGTCTGAAAGGTGCTGTCGATATCCGTTCTATACGGCTGTAGCATTCAACCTGACATAGAAGAAATGTCAAATACAGAGCTAGTGGAGCTTGAGGCATGTTCATATATTCCCAGTTTCTCAGCGACTGCCTACCAGTGGAGGAATGACTTAAGGAGTGAGCGAAGGGCCTGGTGGCATCAACCAAGTTACTGGCTGGGTTCCACATACTTTAGGTTATAAGCATATTGGAGTAACAACTACACCGTGGCATATGAATTTAACACATTGACTTAATATCAAAGTCATATCTATTAATTAATCTTAGCAGAAGCATTAGACACACCCCTAAATGGTCCAATATCCAAGCACGGAGAACTTCAGTCAGTGATGGCGTTATCAACGCGCTATCATTGTGATACCTGACTCACACACCCATTATCAAAATGCATTGTCATGTCTATTTAATTATAACGCGGGACAATGCATGTACTAACACCAGATTAGATTAGAGATTTCATGATGCGTATAATGACTGTTTGTGAGTAGTGAACTTAAAACAGGATAGATAGAGAATCAACTTGTAATTTCATTCTGAACAGCATTGTGTCATTTATGACCGACCACAAGAATCATCTTAATGCTTGTCTCAGTGATCTATGTGAATCGTGAGGCACTTGTATTGAAACGATGACACTCTGATATGAATTACATAATGGTTGAAATTATTAAAAATATGTAAGAAAATGTTGCATGCAAAAGACTGCCATTTGTGATTATAAATTACACGCAAGACAAGAACCGGATGTTTTATCTGGAGAAAACAGTGCAGGCAGGATTGATTTGCCAAAATATATCTAATATCATGAAAAGACAATTTATGCTATTGAAATTCGTAATTTATCCACATTTTAATTAATGCTAATGATATTGTTTCAATGTCTAAAATACAAAATGTTTACAAATGCAATTATTGAAGAAAATTGGAAACTTATAGCAATCTTTTGGGTTAGAAGGTTAATGTCCAAAAAAAAACAAAAAAACACCCCCCCACCCTGCTTTATTGATTTCCAGAATTAATACTAAATGTACCAATAATTACATTTGGTAATTGAATTAAATTATTTGTGAATAATCTTTAAAAACAATGGGATTTTTGTTAAATTTGTGACCCATGTTATAGATTTAAGGTAGAAAATCCATATTTGTGTAATTTTTAAAATAAATTAGTATTGATCACACAATAATATATTAACATTAAGGGCCAAGAACCTGATCCATTAATTAACACATACACTCATTTACAGTGAATTTAAACGTATGTAAATGGTTCCAGGAATGCACGGTTTGAACTGCGCGATGGGGGCAGGGAGGGGGATTGTTTCCCAACTGAAAGCAGGGAATAAATCTCTTATTGGTAGTTATTGGTATTTAGGGGTTAGGTACAGAGGATGGGACATACATACGATGGTGTAAATTATATATTTTATCGGTTGTGATAGTAATTATAGAATGTTTAGATATGACACTTCTGCAGTGACATATATTTGGAAGATGTATTATACAATATTTTTTAATATAATAAAACTGAAAAAAATTTTCGAAGTTTCAGGAAATTCATTTTTCTTCATTGGTGGAGTCTTTAGGTTTAACTGTCCTGGCAAATTGCTGAAATATAGTTAAGAAAATTCTTACGGAATTTATAGTGCCTGCCATAAATGTCTCAAATGTGAATCTAATAATGAAATCCATGCATGTATGTGATATAAAACATTGTATAAAAATGGAGAGGAATGCGCAGAAATAAAAACTATATTTCTTATGGGACTCAAAACCACAACCGCCAAAAATCCGGTAATCTTCCAGGATTTTAGAGTGCCAACTGAGCAGCTATCCCCGTAAGTAAGTTACCAGACCGGTTATCTGGAGGTCGTGGGTTTAATCAGAGGTATAGGTTTTTCTCTCCAGCTTTTCAAAGAACCACATTGGCTACCCCCCCCCCCCCATAGACGGGGTACGAGCATATGATCCGTGAGCATATGAACCGCCACGCCTTCTCACTATTGTGACGGCTGTTGCCACGTGGCCGCCACTTTCAACAACAAGCAGATGAACCGCTGGCCGCGGAATTTGGTCGGAGACTAGTGTTCACGCTGGCATGCGCAAATGCGCCAAATTTCGCGTAGAAATCTGATATGGCACATAACATAAAGATTTGGCACATCCCTTGGCACATAAAAATCTGTTGTTTAATGCAAACGATTTACATACTGGTGCGTTAATTCCCTCAAGAAGCACTCTCCCTGCGGAGTACTACCGATCTCGCTAGTCAATACGCAACTCCCGTATTCGGTAATACCCATGATATCTTATGTAATAATTCCACTCTGTTAGCAGGCTTGATAAGAGATGAAAGGTAGCGCTATCTTTCAAATACGTATGAGACCGGTATACGCGGATAATTGAATAAACAAGAAATTCACAATATAGTGTTTGCTATAATTATCCCAAGCGACCGCTGTTGTTTTAGCAGAAGATTTCCAGTCGCAATTTCCTAGCGTAGTTAGTGACTACTATAGGCTATAGTTACCTAATAACAGGCGCTTGTTTGATAGAGGGATCTACAGCAGACGATCGTCAAATACCGTGGTAAAAGTTACTTGTCGAAATTGTTCATTGCTTTGTTGTATGTCAATGCTCGATTACAGACAGCCTGCCAGTGCATTAATATTACGGACGCGCCGTTGCGAGCTATGATTATCACAGCCTGGGCTTGTGATCTTGACACCGGCGCCACAAAGACAGCCAGTCTCATGCCATAAAGTTTGTACGCGGTCTGTAGACAGGGAGGTCGCGTGCGCCACTGTCTACACAGAGAACAACGGCGCCGTGATTGCCACGCTCAGGAATGTTTTCTTTGCTGCCACGATTTGTCAAACACCACCGTTCCCAGACTCCACTACCTAAAATTGCATTGAACAGGTCTGTTGACCAAATTTAATAGATAAAAAAATTTTATTTGCATTTGTGCTTTTCCACAACTAAAGTAATATACCCAATAAATAAATTAACATGCCTACCAAATAAAGTAACATAAGCAGTACACAACCTTAAGCAAAATCCCTCTATGACCATTTTTTTATCTTCAGTAGACAAATAATTAAAATGATGTATTCTTTTGTAATTGCAGGGTGTGACTCAGCTGGAAGATCGTAAGATAGACATGTACACCTCGTACAAGCACAACGAGAGCATCCAGGAAATGCAGGAAGCATGGGCCAACGTACTGAAACCATCACTTGTTGATAAAATAAAAATAAAAAAATTGAAAAAATAGAAAATTTTTCGATATATCTTCGTTTTTTCGTTGTTGGCACAAAAAAAATTAAATTTGGCACATAAAAATAAAGATGGCACATGCCATGGCACATAAAATGCAAAACCCAGCGTGAACACTGATTGTCGGGTCTCTTTGGCCTCTTGCCTCGTTTCAGTATCGTAATGGGTATTGTCAGACCTCTTTGGCCTCTTGTTTTTGATGTCAAGCATTCTCCTTGTCTTCTCGTTCTAATATCAAGAGGACCTCTTTTGCCTCTTGTTCCGTTTTTTGCTCTTTTTTCTCTCTTTTTTCAGGTGAGCGTCTTGAGACCTCTTGGGCCTCTTGTTTTATTTTTCTGTTCAGACAGTGTTTTCAGCATGTTTTAGATTTCAGGTGACTGGCTTGTCAAGTGCTGAGCTCGTCGACTCTCTGGTATATTATTAGCCTTGCAGTGTGTTAAAAATCTGCTGTTAATAGTCTTTTCAGAGTTCGTTGTCGGGGTTGGAAACTTTGAATTTCGGTGCTGCCGTAGCGGTTGTTGTAGTTGAAGTTTTCTGAGTCAGCCCCTTTATTGTTGGTAGCATAGCTGCTGTTTCTTCCGCATTTGGCTGTTCCATGACTTCTTGACGTTTTCTATGGCATCCATTTGTTGTTTACGTTGCTCCTGCAACATCTGGATAATTGACTTGAAATCTTCTGCCATTGTCTGTATTTACCGATAATCGAGTCTCGATGTATCGAGTATTCAAAAGTCCACGGTGCCGATATTCACAATTAATCATGTTCGTAATAGCCGCGACACCAATAATGTTATGGTTTTATATCTTATGTTGAATAAAAATAACAGCAAACTACACTGAAAAAGTGCAACTCGGTGTGAGTACTCTATCTGTAATTATAATCGCAAATAACAATCTCAGATTACTAATAACACTCTAACACTAGCAGTTACTAAACGGTTACATGCAATTGGAACGTAAATAGTACAGTCTTATTCTATCGTCTAAAACGCGATGTTAAGTTTTACAACTTGCACAATAGGAATGTAGCAAATTGAATCACTGGCTTTTTATAAGCTACGGGGCTGACTATCGAAACAAATAGAATATTCGATACGAAGCAATATTCAGAAGGCAAAATATATCGAGCCAATCCGAGAAATGTAGGCGTGGTGCAACAATCGAGGGAGGGGATTCCCCGTTTACGGCGAGAATAATCCTAACCGGCTAAATCCAGTACGTTACAATATCCTATTGTGTATTTTACCATGTTGGAAAGAGCTAACTTGAGTAATTGCTCGAGCTCAATCTAGATTTCGATGTTGAAATGAAAATATATTCAAAACTAACCTTGTGTCTGGACCTGTGTCACTGAAGGCATGACCATCGGGGGCCTTGGTAACGGAGTACCATACCTTGGGTCAAGGAGATCCTCCATCTGTTTAGCAAGGTCGTATTCACCTACCTGGAAAACCCATCAGCCCTGTCATGAATTGCGTAAAATAATCTTAGGGACAAAATGCCACAAGCAACAATCAGTCTATCCTTATATTTACAAAATAAAATATCAGCCTTTCAACCACCATACAAATAAACAAGTTGAAAATTAAATATAATGCATTTGATATATAAGTCTCCTCATCAAGACGGCATATTTGGCAAAGCGAAGATGAAGAAAAACACTTAAAAAATGTCATGGCTTTATTGTTCAGACTGATGTTTATTTATGTTTCGTTATTTAATTACATAAGGACACGGTGATTCTTTATAGAATTGCTCTTAGTACATTGACATAATCTGATTTTTCAGAAGCAGTTCCCGGTTCAGGCTTTACATACATTTATCTGACACTGTCCACAACCAAACGAAGTCTGCATACCTCTTCCACCTTTAGCTTTTCGTGCATCCCTTGAACACTGCGCACGCACGCACGCACGCACGCACACACACACACACACATACGTTTTCATCCTGCCATCTTTACCAGCTCATGAGGCGGTACAATCGTTGCATCCTGTATCTTTCTTTTTTGAGGCACTGTCCGGCTTGCAACACTTCCAGCACATAACTGTTTAGCTAACAAATTTCTAAATTGAAATTGTGACACAGATTTTTTACTACTAGCTTTACGCTTAATGTCATATAGTATATGACTGTTCACAACCAACACATTGAAACACCACTAAAACAAATACCGCCACCATTTCTGTCCTTTTCTCCCTATGTCATATTAAGACCCTTCTGATCAGCGAAATCCACTCCAAACTTATATTTATTATATTTTACTATCTTGTCCCAGCTTTTAGTACGACGTCTCACATCTTCAGACACTACATTACAGGGAGTACTACACTAGAGGAGTGATAAAAGGATAAATGACGGTTGATACTAGACGATTTGTCTGTCAAATCTGGGGAAGAGAAATGCACAGAAGAAAGTAAAACCTATACCTCTGATGACAGAACACAGGCTGACCAGTTATCTGCAGGTCGTGGGTTCTTGTCCCATTTAATTAATAGGTTTTTCTTTGCTAAAACTCTACAGTTATTGAAAGAACCACATTTGCTACTCCCATTAACAAACCTGGTGAAGTGCTCGATAATAGCGTTCATAGGCGCCTCTATCCCGACGCATTATCAACAAATGAAGCTCCATAGCTCGGGTTGCTTTATTGGGGTGTGACTGAAAACAATATGGCATACACATTGACGATTAGATGTGATATTAGCGATATAAAACCTTTCATGAGTGGTGAGAGGCAGACATGAAAATTTATTGGTAGACATGATCTATTACCAGCAAGGCAGTCATAGTGATTCTATTTGAAGGAAAACAAATATACAGAAAAAGAGCCCATAGTAAAGCCACACAAAGGGAGAGAAATATACTAAAAAACTGTTTGAAATGAGTTGAACGCCAGATACTCTCTACTTTACAGCGAGCACTACGGAATTGTCTGATTCTGTTAAGCATAGCTGATGGTACGCGCATGATTTAACTTTGACTGATTTAACAGGGGCGTGCGAGTCTAGGGTAAATGTGGTGGCTGAATTGATGTAAGGATAGTCGGGAGATTGGACATTATCAATTAAAATTGACCTTTCCTCTAACATAGACTTTAATGACTGTTGATCAATTTCTCCAAATTTTCTGATGTTTTTGTAGGTAGATCCGATATTAATCAGGTTTTGTTTCGTTGACATCTCAAATTTGAGAACTTGATGATCAGAAAATGGGTATACAAGGGTCTGAAAACTGTGTATAGAGTGGGGGTAAGAGCAACAATATCGAGAGTATGACCGGCCTCATGTGTACACTCAGATGAGACAAGGTCAATGCTAAAGGTGTGAGAGATGGCTTGTAGTTTACAGGCTGGTGAATAGCCAAGTTTTTCAATGTGTATGTTAATATCACCTGTTATCAATAAGTTTGTATATGTAACAAATCTTAGAGATAAAATTACTTCAAGATGTTCGCAGAACATTCCTTCTGGTATTTGATATTATATCGTCCAAAGTAAATCCTATATGAAACAGTTATTTCGTAATAAATCCAATCTGCTACTTTCAGTTATTTCACAGTTCCTCCCACCTGCTACGTACAGTTACTCTATAGTACATCCAATTTGATACTTCCCGTTAATCTCAGTACATTCCATCTGTTATATAAGTTTAAATTGTTCGCAGTACACCTTATATGATACTTACGTTTATTTCGCGGTACATTCCATCAGTGATGACGAAAAAAGACAACAAAATTGAGATGAGGTCATCATAATTGCACATTATCGCATTGACAGCCTCAATTGTCAGCTGTAGCAGCCTTCGTTTCTGGTCTTGAGTCACCATCGTGTGATTCTAGAAATTACGGTAATTAAAAAAATGAAAGACGTAATACAGATTGTGATTTAGTTATATTTTTACGGCGATTAAAGCTGTAGTGATAGTCGTTTCATCTGGATGCCAATCACAATTTTGTTATTACAATATTTGTTTACGTCAGAGCGGAAATAGATATAGATGGACATATGAAATGTGAAAATAATTGATTTGTCACATTAACATATTCAGTGTGACATCTGAGAATCTTCGAATATCCGATCATTTTATTGTTAGATCTTATGTAAATGTTTGAAGGCCTAAACTTAAAAACACAAAATATAAAGATATGTATATTATATACAGCATTGAAAGGAAATACAGGAAGATTGATACTGATGAAATGTATTCCCTAAATAAATAAATACTGTAATGCGCATAATTGGTACATACACATGACAAAAAGCATTGGTGACTAATAAATCTGAAAAATTATTACTAACATAGTATTATGAATGCAGCTTTAATCGTGAGACTGTCTGTCACACTGAACATAGAGAAGAACATATAATATAGCCAATATCCCCAATACTAATTGAAATTACAATCCACCACTAATAGGCCAGCATAATAACCCTTAAAGCGCAATACGCGACTATAGTCGCGGTATTACTTACGGTCCTACACTGCCAGATGCGACTATAGTAGTTTTTGGGGTGTCCCCTAATGACGTCACTGCTGATCGCGGAATTCCGACTATTGTTGTAAAATAATGATTTCTATTGGTCAACTATACATTAAACGAGCCAATGACACAAAGTTTTACATATATTGACGGAATTCCACACTAAAATTAGCTATTGTAAAGTGGGGGTTACCAGTGACGGTTTTCTAGCGCCTGTCAAAATTTTAAAATGGCCGCCGTGGGTGAAAATCTTTCGTGCGATTCAGATTCTGGATCTAGTTTCTAAGGTTTTGATGACGATGAGATCGTACAAGTACCTAAAGTGATTAAAAAAATACTATTAGATTGTTTAGTTCCCGAACATGACAGAGAAAGTGCGGCCTACGATTTTGGATCGGATACCTGTACTGCACCATTTGTCGGCGAAAACAAATTGAATGTGGACTTGAATGACACCAAACCAATGGATTTCTTACAGTTATTTGTAGACGACGAACTTTTAGATGTAATAGTGCAGCAAACCAATTTATACGCGGATCTAAAGATACCAAAAGAGGGACTAAAACCGAATATTCCGCTTGCTCTAAATTACAGGTGTGCTTCGTTACCTGTATGTATCTGCCTTAGCATGTCACCTGCATCAGCATGTTGTCTATTTTATGTTCTTATAATATAATACATAGTTACTATGCATACACTTCATCATTCTGTCATATAATCTTATAATCACAATCCAAATTCATTCAGATTACTGCAATATCATACCTGTAATCCAGGTAATGTACAGGTACAAATGCAATTACAGGTAAAAAAATATATAATTTCAAAGTCCATCCATATCTGATCAAAATACATATAGGGTTCATTGTGCTATCTCTAATAGTTTACGAAATATATTGATAATACAAAAATATATAAAACATGTATAATATTATAAAATTATGCCGGCAATAGGGGGACTTTATAGTAAAAATTAATATGGCGCTTTGAGGGTTAATTGTGGAAACAAGAATAGATATGCATTGAAAAGTAAGTTTGTGAGGGGCTTACTGGCACCTTTTATTGAGCTGCCAGTCCCAGTGACTTGTTGTAAACCATAAACCATCATTTGTCAAGCTGCTCTTAAGTGCGGTATATGTAACACTTTACGGGTTTGATTTTTAATTTGGTGTGCAATTTTATTCATATCAATGTTACAATGCTACAAAATATCGGATTGAATCAAAAGAAATAACTTACTCGAATTTTAGTTTAAATAATGATTAAATATATTTAATGATTAATTTTTTTTAAATAAATAAATATAATTGAAAATATATTCTTTGATCAACAATAAATGAATGAAATTAATTTAAAATAAAAAAGTCTCCTGATACGTAATACACGCGACATATTTTTGACCATGAAACCTTATTATGTTGGTCAATCCACCCAAAATCTGAATATTTCTGCATTACGTGATTTTTATCATTTTCTTTTAACCAATAACATGTTTTTTATTTATTTAATCATATATTAGCCACATTGCTTTAAAAGGTCAGTGTTGTATTTTGAAATTTGTTACACTTCAATAGTTGATCCAATTATAAGGAAATGACTAAAGCATGTTTCATGATTTTGTTAATTGTATGTGTATGTTTGATGTTTTTAACAATTATGAAAGCCACAGATAATATATCCTGCCTTAAATTTCATTGATACTATTTTTATTTCAGAGAGTTCTTTGGGCCTATTTTTGAAGGCTATTATCTTATCAAAATATTTTGACGTACATTTTGTTTATTGTTCATGTTCTAATTCACTAGTGAATTCACCAAAATGTATTAATTTATCAAATTTATGAATTTATTACTTTTGTTATTTATGGATAAATTTTGTGTTAGTAATTATTAGTGATTTTGTATTGAATATTTAGTGATATAGTAATGTGTTTAGTGATTAGTAATAATAATAAATTGTGTGTTTACTATTTATTAATTGTTCATTAGTCTTCCCTGATTATAAAACAGCCAAATGTTGACATGAAATATACAAATTATAAATTAGTTTTTCTTTTTCTGTTATTTTTCTTCAGAAAAAACCCTATTCATATGAAATATGATAAAATTCATTTGTTGCAAGTTTATCATATGTGCTTATTTACTGTGTTTATGCAATACTCTCAATACATTATGATTGGCAGATACTGTGGAACAACCACTGCTAATACACTAAGTTATGATGTCATAATTGAGAACCTGTAGATGTCAGCGGTAAGAGGCGGGTCTTTCATGCAAGAGTCACTTTGAATCAGATCAAAATAAGGATTTTCTTCCCTACACTTTATGCTTTAAATAAGCAATATTTTGCAGTACACATTTTAACTATGAGTGAGTCTAGGGTTAAATTCTGCCATTAAAAATTATCAATCAATATTACCAGCTTCGCGTTTCTCTCTGAGCAAAGTTTTGCTGAAAGGCAGGCGGATTAGATGAGTGAGGACTTCACAAACTGTCTATAACCATGGCCAGTCCAACGGTACAAATTGACCCCCTAAAGATTCAACTTACATAATATAATGCATTTAAACACAGAATAAATTATGATGCGTGGGGTGGCAACACAGATCTTTCCTTTTTAATTCTCTGTAGATTTGACGTGTTTGGGTTTTTGTAAAGCCGTCGGTTCAGTTGCAACAGAGCAGGTGGCTTTTTTAGCAAAACACACTTTTATTCCTATTTGTCATTATGATCTAAATAGCAATCACAAGGTCGTTCTCTCAGGGTTTCTTCCCTTTGACATTTCTGTGTTTCTGATGCTCTCTGGAGGGTTTCTATGGCCCTTATACCACCCTATCTCATTCCAACTCTAGTGATCCGTGTCGTGTCTCGTTGATTTTGTAGGACTATGCTCATAACCATAACCGACAATGTTTATGTTGGCTTCTGTCTGACATGGTGGTTGGCCATGGTGGTTGGCCTTCCCCGCACCATTCTTTTGCTTCATTGACCCTGTCGTCTGAAACTTTGATCGTTTTACGTGTCGGGTTGACTGCTTTAAATCTTTGCACATACCGACATTTTGTCTCGTGTACAGATCCATCAAACACCTCCATCAAACACGCAATACACTGCCACTTTTCATCGCTTAGCCTCGTCATCTTGAGTAGTAGGAAGCTAATGTAGGAAGCTCATTACTGTATTGGTGTTAATTGATGTTGGTATGTGTGATATTTTTAACGTTGCTTAGGCCACATTGATGTTATTAAATGGCATATTATAAACTACTCAAAACTTCTTAAGAATCACCCATATAATATGAGACAATACACTAAAATATATGTATAATACATGAAGAATTTAAATGTAATTGATTTGCTGGAGAACTTGGGTCTTGTAGATGAGTGAAGAATATATGTTTCACATGTTGACCACCCAAGGCTATAGTAAGCCAAGACCATACACGAGTACCAACATTTTACTACACATTAGCCCTGTTTGTAAATTTGACTTGGACTGTTCACACTGAATTTCTAATATTAGAAGTGGTGTTTTAGTGGTTGTTAGGTGTACCTCTATCTACCAGAATGCCTTCAAGACAAAAGCGTTGCCATTTGATGTCAGATCTGAATAGAGAGATAGGCATCATCAAAGCATGTCCCAGCGACATGTGGCTCAGGAGTTGGGTGTGTCATAAAGTGTCATTTCCCATGCTTGAAGTTGCTATCAGGCTACTGGTACAGCCAACAGATGACATGGTACAGGATACCACAGTTACAACCCATGCACAGGACGATACATCACCCTCTCCGCTGTTCATCACTGCACATCCACAGCTACAATCTTGCTAAGAAACCTGAGAGATGCATCAGGAGTTCTTGTATCCACCCTAACCATCAGGAATTGGCTCCATAAATCATAAGTCGCCTCACCGACCAGCTGTGTGCATCACACTCACTCCACAACACAGACAACATCGATATGACTGGTGTTGACAATATGTCACCTGGACCCAAGCCCAGTGGAGTACTATACTCTTCACAGATGAGTCCAGGTTCTGTATAGACTTCACTGATGGTCGTGTTCAGGTGTGGAGAAGGCCGAATGAGCGATATTACGATCCTACAGTTTTTGAACATGACCGATATGGCGACGGCTCTGTCATGGTCTGGGGTGGCATCACTCCCGCGTGTCGTACAGACCTCCATGCCATCAAAAACAGCACCATAATTGGTGGCAGATACCGCGATAAAATGCTCTACATGTTTGTTATGGCTTGGAATTTTTAGTATTTTTTATTTTTTTGTTACATTTTGTGGAAAAACAACGTGTTCGCTTTATTTTGAAAATTTGTTAATTTTGGTCTGAATCGACACACATACTGATGACAGAGTTAGTACAATACCTTTATTGTAGAAAACTATTACAAATATATAGATATATATACACACATTTCGCATCTTATTTACATCTTATTACAATTATTATAATCTTATTACATCATAACTTGTACATCATATATTTGTACCCCTGTAAACATCTTAACCTCATACTGAACAAAAAGTCATTTTTCGGTTAGCGAGTAACCACGGTGTCAATAAGAGTAGCGTTAACTCGCCTATCTTATTTTGAGTAGTTTATGAATAACAGGAACGGCAGTCGTAATGGAACAGATTGTTTATTATGATTGACACTCGCGACCGACCGCGGTCGCACTGTTTTCTCCCCGGGTTCACTCGATACCATGACATCTTCCCCCTTCAATATATTGCAGTTTTGGTTAGCTAAATCGCTAATCACTTTCTAACACCAGAGTGAACTACAAATTACTACCAACTAAAAAGAAATGACTAAATTACTAATTGATAACAAATAACACAATTACACTACTAACATAACACGACAATTACACTACTAACTACTATCAACTAAAACAATGGCTATATTACCCAGTGTTATGAATTACCAATTACTATTAATTACGTATAAGTATCCACTAAGTTAAAGATATAGGAAATACTCAACAAATAGAACTGCATAGGGTTTATAGGTCTAGGCGATTAATAGGTTTTGGAATTCTGGCACTACGTCTGACGGGAGTGACTTCTCCGGGGCTCCTTTCTGAATTGCTAGGTTGTGGTTCTGCTGCGGATGGGTCATTGGGTAACGGCGATGGTTGTGGTGGTGGTGGTTCGGCCTCTAGTGGTTCCCTTGTGCATGGTGCATCGGGCAGCTCCATGAGTTGCTGGCGGTTTCGTCTATAGGTGCCTTGCCCAGTGTCTATGAT